>JAGDQP010004719.1:0-83065 GCA_022664845.1 Lepisma saccharinum | reverse complement strand
TATATTTCCGAAGATTCCTATAGAAAGTAAGAAGGAAAAGTTAGAACGCATGTCTCATTTATGGTTTATTCTAGTGATTAACAATTTCGACCTGTTCTATTTGAGTTACTCGCAGTAATCAATATTGTTCAACACAGGTTTTAATTGGCTGATAGCTAGACATATGCATGCAATAAGGTTGTAACTCAAGTTAACTCACACTTAAAGATGAGTGTCCGAATGAAGTTAATATTGGCATACCTGATACATTTATGTTTTCTTTTTATTGACAGTAACCTGGCAGAGATAATGTTTAATAAACATCGATTCGTTTTTCCTACATCGGAACGCCAGTGAGCAAAATTGTTAATTGTGGACTTCATAAGCCAAGAGATACAAGTGGCATTGAGTGAAGTGAATACAGTGAATGAATATAATATGTTATGAGGGTTAACTGTATGCTGAGTTTTTAAATTATTGCATAATTCACAAGTTAAGCAGGTTATATTGTGAATTGCATGAAATTGCATGTTAGCCGAGAACTTTACATTTTGGCACAAAAGCGTAAAACACTATATAAAAATGGATAATTTAATTTAAGCTATGAAGTTTGTACGAAATAGTTTCACTAAAACTCACGGTATTGTTGAGAAGGAATTTAAGCAAGATCAGTCTGATGACGGAAAGGTTAAAGTGAATGTTACCAAATTGGAACATCATTTATTAAGAGAACTTTGTACGTTACATTAAAATATATTTGAGCTACTTCTTTGTGATACAGAACCTGACAATAAAAAGAAATACGAGGCAGAACACGCTGTAATTGAACAGTACAAAATATGATGTTTGAGTTGTGTGCGAACTATGAAGGATTTTTAAGAAAGAAACTGGTGGAACTAGTGTTAATGGTAGTTTGTCTGACACTAGAAAGGCGGTGAAATTAGCGAGTGAAAGTTTTTGGATTCAATTTAAACGCATTCACAACGATGAGAATGTTACGAAAGAAGACAAATTTCAGTACCTTCTACAGACTGTTGTTAGCAGCTACACGCATACAAGTAAAAATAACAATAAAGCAATCGAAAGTATAAAGATTGGTTTTGGAAGGGAAGTGCTGTTAGTGGAATTTTATGTACGCGAGTTGTTAAATTTAGTTACTCAGAATGTTTTAGTGCAGAAGAAAAATGTGCCACTATTTCGTTTGTATGACAGGCTAAAATCCTATTTGCGCGCTTTGGAATCAATTGTCATGACAAGCGATAAGTATGCAACGATGTTGTTTTCCCTCTTTCAATGGGTCGTACCAGAAGATATCTTAAAAGAATGGTTGAGGCATGGATGTACTGAAGCTGCCAACGACGATAAAATGGATGATATTTATAGTGGAAAATTGAACCAGCTGTTAATGTTTCCCAGAAATGAAGTAGAATTCTAAGGACGAATTACACTAGCTCAGGTCGGTTTTAGGATGGTAGACAGTGGAAGTGGCACAAGAAGTAAGAAGAAGCAAGCTGAACAAACGGTTTCAACTGCGACTAATTTATTTTATAGCCAGATAGAAATCGTTAAGAGGACTTGTTCATTCTGTGAAGAAGTGCATCCCGAGAAGAACTGCAAGAAGATACAGAATATGACGCGGGAAGGAAAGAAGAGGTTGCTAACAAAAAGTTCCTCCATCGAAATGCTTCAGATAAATGTCAGTATTTCTAGTTATTGGCAGTAATCCTGGAATTTTAATTTTAATTAAGGTCCTTAGACAACTTTTTCTCAGGCCAAGTAAGCCTTGAATAGGATCGAGTACGTTATTGGAAGTTTTCAGTTTTCAATTCCGGTGAGATTTGCGCACATGCTTAAGATAAGGAAAAGATTTCTTATCGAAACCAAGCGTCTGATGCTGGACAAGTGTTTGTTTGCGTCATCATAATCGCTTTCTTTCGTAGTAATTGCAAATATTATCAATGGCCATTCAACCTGAAAGTTAGAAATCGAGAAGTGATCAAAATGTAGCGTAATTCGCAGAAGTAACTTAGTGTATGTTTTAGGAGATTGAATATCATATTTGTGACGCTTTACAATATTTTGTTTAATGTTCCTTTATAACTGGCAGCTTGATCCAGTCGGTAGTACACTGGACTTGAAGAAGTCCTGAAGTAACTCTTCATTTTACTCTTTGTTTCTTTGAAAACTGAACGATAACTGGATTTTATCAGTCAACTTATTTGAAATTTCCATGCATCTATACTGCCTAGTTTTTCTCTAGATTTCTTTCACGGTGTGGAGAAATATAACGTTTACGCGTATAATTTGTTAGCACAGGTTCCACCGAAGTGAAAATCGTACAGCAACTACTGACTTACCTATCCCAGGATAACAAGAAGTGAGAAACACTCCATCTTGATACACCCTCAGGTGGCCAACAACTACACTAGATCGCTCTTCACCTGAATAGTCACAACTCGTTTCATTACAGTAGCCAAATAATAGAAACGCATGCTATATCTCTGTGGTTTTATAATCACGTCCTTTATTGCTACGCAAGACATAATAACGATCGCTGTCGCTGGAAATAATACCTACAGCTAGAAACAAGGCCATCTCCATGCTTTAATTGCATCAATATCCTTAAGAAAGGAGCCAGGTTAGTCTCTGGAACGCAGCAAACAATCCTACCTTCGAAAAAGTTGGTAAACGCATGTAAATACCATTTAAGATGACTAAACCACCAAACATCTTGCAGACAAGAATCTAGAATGCATAAGAACGTCCCATAGACATTTAAGAGACGTCTTACCGGGGATATGCGGACATCGAACGGACATCAAAATGCTCGCTTTGTTCGCGAAAAAAGGTTACCATGTGGGTCATGTTTGTGATACAAAAGCGAATTCCTTTTGATGACCCGGATGTAGGTGACCGGCGACCTGGTGATTCGTTCCGAAACTTGATCCCAAATGATTAAACTAACTTTGTGATCTGGTGAGCAAGTCTCAATTTGAACTGATCTTGTGCCTGTGGGTTGAATCATTCAATATTTTCATGTGGGGCATTCAGAAATTCTTTCAGAATAGCCTTTCCAAGGGGTCCGTAGGACGTGCAAAAAGGAATTCCTTTATTTGCACACCTCCGGGGGACTTTTGTTCTTTGCGTGGATAGAAGACTTTTTACATGTTATTACTATTAATAAGAACTTTGCGACATGGTATACTGGATGATTTGCCGGGACGGTGGGGTGGGAGTAAATTCCAGTACCAGGTCATCTCTGAAATAAACACTGTTCAGCCCCGAAAGTCATAAATAAAAAAGAATTTTAAAAACGTCCTTTCCCCACGGGGTGATAGATTCGGAATCGGATCAGAATAAAAGGGTACAGGTTGGGAATATTTAATATGTCGCATTGGGAGAGTTTAAACTCGATCGGTTTAACGATATCGTTCATGCGATCTTAAGAAGTGTCCTAACGTTCAAGAGACAACGAACTTTACGATCAAATGAATGTGCACCGGATAAAGCATATTGCATTGTAAATAACAGCTTTTAAGGATTAATGCAGGGTCGGCTCTAAGTCAATCGGCGCTCTGTCCCAAATTTTCGATGCGCTCTCATAAATAATAATTTAATTTTCCGAACTCATACAGTAGAAATAATTCATTTGGCGCCCCCAAGCCGAGGTACTAATTGATTCAACCTAGAGAGGGAACTTTTGAAGTAGTTACATAGTCGGAATAAATTCATATTTAGCGTTTGTTTTATCACAAAAATGGCGTATTTAGTGAAATATACCAATACAATTATTCTACTGCTGTTTTAAAATTTCTAATAATAACAATTTGCTTCGAGAATTTGTATTAAATGAAGAAATAAAAAATTAATAGGTTAAATTAGATAAAGTAAAATCAAAATAAAATCATAGTTTTCGAAACTTTTGCGCTATACTGTTTTAGCCGTTTCCATATACACTCGTGCCCGAAATGCTTGGCGCCCCAAAATTTTGTCTCCTTGTGCAGGGGAACAGTTCAAACACCCCTCGAGCCAGCCCTGGATTACCTACATAAAAACAGACATATAGTATTGAAATAAATTGTCGTAAATTGAAACCTAAATATTAAGTAGATAGAACTTCAGAACAGAAATAGGGCAAGAGAAACTAAATCCTGATTATTGAGTAACTATAGAACAGCTAAAGCTAGCAGTCAGACTGCTCAAAATCATTAGGGAAAATACTTAAAATGTAGCAAAAAAAAAAAAAAAAACTTTAACACGCTATATTTCCCATTGCGTTTTTAAATTTCAGTTCTACATAGTTTACGCAACTTTTACCTTTTCATTGAAGAAAGGAAAAGAGTAGTAAACAAATCATTTAATTGTACGAATGTCTTAATACATCTCCTCTGCCGTTCAAAGTATAAAATTTTCATTTCCCGTGTATTTTAAGAAATTTTTCTTGTGCATTTTTTCCAGACTATTTAGATGGAAAATTTCATTTCGTTTTACATGAAATGGCCAATCTGAGCTATTACATTATTATATAGCGTATACGTTGAGCTTTTACACCTAAATCTATCATTTAAATATATAATAACATTTATATGCTTAAATCGCGAATATGTTTTAATTTACCTAACCATCTTTGATTTTTTAGTTAATTTGTCTGTCTTTATATTTCAGTACACATTCTTACCATTTGGAACTCCTTTTGTGATGTTCCCGAGGCTGAGTGGGTGAAGATTACCTGCAGAGAATAAAAACTAACTTAAAATTTACTTTCTGTGCTAGCCATATGTAGCATGTTGTGATCGTATACTTTGACGTACCGTACTTTTGGACTTAAACTATTTTTTCATATTAGGTATCTAAATAACGTAAACCAAAAGAAACCAATCCCGGTTACACTTTTGGTAATTTACTTTCGGCTGATCCTTCTTTGTTTCTGTCAGCGTTATCTTCCTTAATATTGTCAACAAGATTTTTACTTTTTTCATTATAACTACTTAGAAAAGAAAAATACTAAACCACAAATTTTGTTGTTTAGTTTTCCAGTAGTTTTCCCAGATGAACCCTACTGAATTATTTTAAATAAAACTGACTTTAGACGTGAGTGCTAGATATTACCTCATCCTCTGTTGCGTTACATTCTGTTTAACTCTACGCGAACTGGAACTAATTTTTATTATTTAAGTTCCTTGCACCAAGTTCTCTCTCTTGCAATTATCTTACATTTTCTAGTTCCCTGTTCTTGGGTTCACAATAAACTTTCGTGCATGTTATATAGATAATTAGATTGATATTAAATTATACGGACAATAAGAATATTTTATTGTTAGTGGCAACAATAATTTTCCTTCTTTTCCAACTAGATGTGATTTATTGTTTTAGGTTTAACATTAACGGTGCTACGCTATTGCGGACAGTATCTTAGTTGTAGGTATCGTAATATACCAAAACTAACTGAAATAAAATGTTACGAACAAGAGGAAGTTAGTTATCACACCCACGTAGTGTGAATGAGATGCATAATAAAGCGCATACACATGCTAAACATTTCAACTAACTCGTTTAGAAACACAGGGATGCAAATATTTGGAAAATAAATAAATAAGAGCTCATCTGTTGTGTATAACGCAATGCATAAATAGAATACAACATATTTCTGTTGTGTACGTATTGAATCTCAAAGTATATTAATATTCTTCTATCACATAAATTTCGTGTTGTTCTTATAAGATGACCTCGAAATTTCAATTCTTAAATGTCATGAATTCCTTTGCTTTAAAACCCTTAAATTTAACTGGATAGGTGTGGTCAGTCTATTGTTTTAGCAGTATGATAGAACATTGATAATAACCATTACTTTAAGAATGAGTTGCAAGTGTTTAAATAGCTATTCTATAATCAAACTACTAAGAAATGGTTAATAGCAAAACAAATAAAACACTTAAATTTATATTTGCAATATATTCAGTCAATAATGGAGGCCTTCTAATTTAAAGGTGAATATCTGCTTCGAACACGATTTCCGAGTAAGGTCATAATTAAAGACTTCAATTGCAAGACATCCCAAGCCCACCGGAGTACTTTTTTCAAGAGGAACAAAACAGTTCAAGGTCTTGGTATGTTATCATTCTCAGAGGAAATTATTTTGTATTATAAAGGGTTTTTAAGGTGGGATTAGGATGTAATATTTATGGAAGTGGATAGCCCTTGGAATATAGATACCGACAAACAGAGAAACTAAAAAATACGAAACAAAATGTGGACTTGGGATGTTTTTCAATTCAGGTCTTCAATGGTAATCTATTTCATGCTGAAATAAATTATGGAGAGCGTGGAATCCATAAGAACGTATCTTTCAGTATAGGATAGAATTATGAAAACCAGTTATGAATCAATCAGATACGTATTATTGACCCAATTGTGCAAGGTTCTTACATTCTTCTTTAAAATGGAAGGTCTCAGTCGTTTTCTAGACTTATGTATTTCATTCTAAATTCTTACCGATTGAAATGTTTGGAACATTTCCAAATGAGCTTGAACTCACAGCTTTAGTTGCACCTGCGAAGAAAATGAAACAAAAATGAATTTTCCAAATGTGTTTGCCACTTATATAAAATGTTTATTGTGTATACAAAATATGTTCTTAGTGTATCACGTAAAGTCGACTTGAGACAAAGACGCCTAAAGGCTATACATAAATTAAGTGTGAGAGAGGGGGATAACGATTTTCGGTAGTGATTTACATGTTTAACTAACTAAGATTTCTCATAAGTATAAAAAAGTCTAAATTATGCCAAACAATTTAACAGTAAACAGTCAATCATTAAATGTAGAATCGTTGATTCTGAAAAGAAAGTTTCACCACAAATGAAATGAAATCCGTGTTTGGTACAACACTCCAAGGCGATTGTCTTGCAATGCTGTACGCATGCATGGAGCTGACAGTTATTATAACGAAAATCTGGTTGATCTAACTTTTGCTTCTGGAAGTCTAGTGGGTTGTTAATTGAAGTTTTTTGCACAAAAACAAATATAACCAATTTATATATTTTTATTAGGGCAAGAAAAACCCTTTCCAATTCCCTAATTTTGCCTTAATTTCAGTGTATTTCTGATATAATCTTTTCACACAGGTATTTTGAAATATAGTGAATTTCAGCAAACCAGAATTCTGAAGGGTCTTTTCTTGATCTATTAAAAAGTAAATCAACATAATATTTGACTTTAATTGCAGTAATCAGTTGATTCTTATGTTAGGAAGTCTACTGAAATATTAAAAATGTTCTTCAGGTTACACATCAGTTAGATTCTATGAATGCCTTTTATTTCAGTGGATATCACCACAAGATTCGCAACGGATTGAAACAAGGCAATCTCTTGTCCCCACTACTGTTTAACTTTGCGTTAGAATATGCGATTTTAAAAATTAAAGGGGACAAAAAGGTACTATCATTGAATGGTTTGATTCAATTGTTTGTATACGCGGATGATGTAGATTTAATAGGGGACGATATAGATGTCTTAGTAGAAGCAACACCGATCTCTTAGTAGAAGTGTGCAATGAGATAGGTCTACAGGTAAACATAGATAAAACAAAATACATGATAACAAGCCGAAGCACAGGGAATGAAGGAATTAAAAACATAAGAATTAGGGATGAGGTCATAGAGCAAGTAAACAAATTTTAATACTTGGGAGCATAAGTAACAAGCAAAAATGAGGTCACGGAAGAAATAAAAAGTCGCTTAGTATCGGGGAACGCATGTTTCTATTCAGTTCAAAAACTTCTAACAACGCGATTAATATCAAGGAAACTGAAATTAAAAATATACAGAACGGTTATTCTGCCAGTAATACTTTACGGTTGCGAAAGTTAGTACGACCCTAGGAGATGAACATAAATTACGTGTGTTCGAAAATAAGGTTTTGAGAAAGATATATGGGCCGAAACGGGACGAGATGACTGGAGAGTGGAGGAGACTGCATAATGAAGAACTCCACGGACTGCACGATTCACCAGATGTAGTAAAAATAATGAAATCGCGTCGACTAAGATGGGCAGGCCATGTAGCTCGGATGGGGGAAAAACGAAGATTATATTCTATCCTGGTTCGAAGGCCGGATGGAAAGAGGCCATTGGGAAGACCGAAACGTCTTTGGGAGGACAATGTTAGAAGAGATCTTCGAGAAGTAGGTGTTCGTGATGAAAACTGGCTTGATACTGCCCAGGATAGAATCCAATGGCGAACGTTTGTTACTGCGACGATGAACTTGCGAGTTAGTTAGTTAGTTAGTTAGGATATCACCACATGTTTGTCGAACGTATAAGTGCTTACAATTTCGCCATGCGTGTGATTAATGTGTGTGTGATTTTAAAAAAAAATTATGTACCAGTTTTTAATTTGAGTTTGAATGTAAAATATTAGTTCTGGTTCAAAATTTCTTTAAGGAAATGTCAGAAAAATACGATCCACAAATTTTCTGCTAATATTATTCATGTGAAATCTTTCCTGATATCATTATTTTTGGTCAATCAATTACGTTGCAAATTTATATATAATTATTATATTTGAAGTAATGAATGTTATAGAAATTATTTATGTGTCTTTTGCACTTTACATGTGATGGATTACAAAAAGATATGCTGTTTTTGAGAAGTAAACGAACAATTTCAAAATGAACTGTCAAAGTTTAGTGCAATGTATAATTCATTTCAGCTTTTAGAAAATGTTTGTTTTCTTTTGTCCTGGTAAACTAATTGTTGAGTAAGAGTATTTACGCATATTTTTTAAATAAATAAAAATCATCCTACACTACGCATATGTCAATTTATTTCTAACATTTTTAACATTCTTTTAAAAATTGTAGCGCTTAGCATGGCGAAATTTCCTTCACCTCCCTTACCTATTCTACGCATTTCAAATTTCAGCTAACATTACTCTTGGAAAACATTGAATGAATTGATTTGAATTTTATGTATGGCCTTTAGGCATCTAAGGCTCAGCCTATTAAAACATCGATATAATATTAACATAGTTTTAATTTACATTCCTATCTGAACTACTCAATCTTGAAAATACAATTATTACCATGTACGAAAGGGCACCCGCAAGAAACCAGACTTTCGTAATAAAAAATGTGTATTTATTTTTGGAGGTTACAAATTGATTCCCCTTCAAAGTACTGTCCATTTGATGCAATGTACCAGCCTAAACGTAGTTTTCACTTTTCGAAGCACTCCGGAAACTTGAAAATTTAATTTCGAATTTTATTTTAAAACCCTTAGGCAACTTGGCTCAGGTCGAATGGGTGATGATGGAATAATTGGTGGTATTGAAAAAGTGACGGGAAACGGGAGAACCACGAGAAAACCTACGCATACGAAATTTGTCCACCATAAAGTCCACCTAGCATGAACCGGGATCGAACTGACGACCATTTAGGCATCAATGCAAAGATTAAACAAAAAATCTTGAAAATCGGCTTAGTTTGCAGGATGACTGGAGAAAGGATCTGCGAAAAGAACTCCAATAAGAAATACATAAGAAGCAAATTTCGATTATGTTTTATTGAAACTTGGTGAGCAGGAAAGGGATGCGAATTATTTATAATATATCTAGGGATAAATACGAATATTTTAAAATGAAAATCATACAGGTCGGTTGAGTAGAAGTTGTTAGGTGACTGGACAAAGGTTTTACATGTATGAAGCTATTTTCAATAAATAAATGTTTAAAAGCATTAGTTGCATTTGCATGTAATATTAGTAGCTGTTGTATTAGTATTAAGAGTAGTAGTTGTTGTAGTATTAGTGGCATTATAAGTTAAAAATCACGTGTCTTATCTCAAACATGTTCTGATCAGACTGTAGATAATTTTTCGTTTAATTCCAAGCTCTTTGGTTTGGTTTTTGCCTATGAACAAGTGGACGGGTGCATGCTGCATGAAACTATAAAGGAAGTATCAATTAAAAGCATATTCGACCTAACTTCTTGTATTTACACATGCGTTTACCGAAGCCATAGTAGCCTACATAGCTACGCACTCTTCTACTTTAGTAGCAACGTTAGCTGTTTTTCTGTACATGGACACGGATTCAATTCCCGCCGGGGCCAATTGAATGGAGTGGTTCGGATTCCACTTTGTGAAACAAACCAGCCGGACGCAAACTGTTAAAAACTGTAGATCCCGTCCTTAAAAGCTCCCCAGCTCGTTAAGGACGTTAAAACAATTTTATTCAATTAGTTGTTTTTCACTTAATTCTATTCTTTTTATAGATATTTTGCAGAATAGTTTTGATTTTAGCACAGTTCAGAATATACGCATTATTCATTATCTCAGTTATTTCGTCCAACCGACAAGAGAAAAAAATCATGTTGGGAATTTGAGTAATTAATTTCCTTATATTCTTTCCACGAATTCCGCTTCTGAATTAACACGCCAACAGCAATTCAAGTCTTAACTATTACTGAGCATGCGCAACGATCACATTTGGTCGGAATTGCAGTGTTGTGAAACTTAATTAGCAGCGAAAAATGCACATTTGTCGAGTACCAAAGTAGAACTTAAGTTAGAGTATTAAGCGCTTCCAGCAAGACTTAAGTACACACTTGGCTGAGTGCAACTCTGACCGACTTAAGTTAAACTCTTAAGTCTAGTTTAAGATTTTTCTTGCAACCCAGCCCAGAGATACTTATTGTTCAGTTAAAATCCACATCAATTTAAGGGGTTTGGACTAGTGCTTTGGTTACAAGGGTGGTTTATTATTCATATAGTAGGAGAGGCGTTAATGCTCTCATAGCATAACTACTGCAAAATTTACATAATATACACGGGGTTTGCCATACTCGTACTCTAACAAACTATTTGAGAATCAAGAGCCCTGGGACTATCCCACCCCTTACTACACCACTTAATGAATCATGAAATTTAATTGAGTAAAGTGAAGTGTTTGAATATCAGCAATCATGTAATAAACACCTGCAGGTTCATTCAGTTGTACACTCTTCAGGTTTTTCTCGTTTGAGTCTTTGAAGTATAGGAAAGTAAATTGTATAAGAGAAGATCACAGCTTGGTTGGAGCAGCTGCAGGAAGTTTTGAGTGGTGTTGTACTAACACATAGATGCTCCATTAACAGAACGGAAATATGTATAAGAATTTAAGGTTAATGTAAAGCAACGAGCTCCAACAAAATATGGCAACACTACCTCCATATTAGTCTAATTTCAAAGCTACTTCTTCAAATTCAAGCCTTGAGAGTTCTAACTTTCAGGGTCATAACCAATTCAAGAGTTCGATCAATGCCGAGTTTTTATTTTAGTTTTTCTTGATTCGTTTAAATCGCTTGGTTGTTGTTGTGAATTTCAAAATCTATTACAATAAAGCTCTTTCAACAATGAAGAAAAACGAAAATAAGAAATCGACACGAATAGAACTTCTGAATTAGTTATGAACTTTCTTTCTTGAAAGTTAAAACTCTGTAAGTTTTAATTTGCAGGAGCAACTTTGAAATTTCGTGTATCGATAAAAATACATTAGACATATATGGAGGTAGTGCTGCCGTATTTTGATGGAGCTCGTTGCTAACCTTAATCAGACTATCACTGACTAAGGAAGCACTAAGCTGGTCAGAAAGTTGGAAGTTGGTAATAAGTAATATGCAAATAATGATGCTAAGAAGGTTCTTGTACATGCATCGTATTTGGAGTTACAAACGGAGTACTTGGGCTGCTGGAAAAGGATATCGAATATTATTTTGCTTATTCGTGTTCGTGGTCTGAATGGACGTTTCTGTGACATTAATAAGTAGCAGCCCAGTGGCCTTTGATTGCTATTCTGAAGTACTTTTTGTGTTGTCGCTACTTGGAGCCTATGAATATAACTCCCAGCACTAGTTCATACCAGTTACGATATACTTTATCTGTAATAGTTGAATTGAGTGATTCTCTGGTGAGGTGGTCCCTTCTGTAATTTTCTTATTGGGGTAGTTATAAAATGCCCTTAAGAACATTGTTGTATCTATCTAATTATACCTTATGACTTTTTTAGTGTGGTCACCACAAACTGTGCGACTATTCATGCTTTTTATTAATAAAAAAATGATTTGAACGACTCGAAACCACAAAAACAAGTTCTTGTAATGGCATCACAATTTCTTAACGTAGAAGAATTAGGCATAATAATGAAACATTGATTAATGTGTTTAGAAAAGCTGAGATCAGAGATAATGTTATTAACAGCTAGGGTTAATGTCCAATCCAGTAATTTAATCTACAGTTAAGTAGATGCAAATCTAAACTGTGAATGGAGAGACTATTAGCTCGGTAACATATTTGTAGGAGAACATTTATTGAGCTTTCCACCTCCTCTACAACTTATCGGTAATTATTGGCACAAAATTGTACTTTAAAATTTCGACACATAAAGTCATAATGAAGCCTTTAAGTTTTCCCGGTAATTATTTTACACCAATTTAAACATATTTATTAATAATTATATAAATATTCTTTTCTTGAACATTACATATTCACTCAGATTATCTCAATGGAAACAATTTAATGGCCTGTAGCTGAGTTGGTAGAGCGTTGACTTAGCAATCGGAAGGGCTCTAGGGACCATTCCAGCGGCCTCCCTGACTAAGGTTTCTCCACAGTTTTTCTCACTAACACCAGGCAAATACCAGGATGGCACCTACTAATTAGGCCTTGGCCGAGTATCATCCAACATCTTCTCCCCCACCCTATCTCCGCTTCATCCTGAGATGCCTAAATGCGATAAGTTAAAATTCAAATTAGTTTCGTGAATAAAAAAATGAAAACACAGTTTCTCTGTAGTACTTCTCCTTTTGCACCATTTGAAAGGAAAGGTCACAAGCAGAGAGATTTACCTCTTTTCACTCGCGGAACTTAACATGATTGCACATGAAACGAAAGGTAAAGATTACAAATCTTATAGACTAAAATTACTACGATGAGAAGGGATCTAACCAGCAAAAATAAGTTTTAAAAAAATATTTCCCATTCGTGTCCCTTACCGAAAACATTTTTTACACCTACAGAGGAAAGTGTAGTAACGTAGACGATCTGATAGAGCGCTTTAGAGGGACTATCACGTATCATGCAAAATCCATTTTAATACACTTGCGGTGGGTTAGACTCCTTTTAGACGCATATCAACAAGTAAGGTGTATGCGCGAACAAAAGTCTATGTTAGATGTTAAAAGATAGAACATAGACTTTTGTTCGCGCATACACCTCAAAAGTATTCTGACAGTGTTTGGAATGAAGATATAGATTTCATTGAACATACAATTGAAAGCATTCTTCAAGGATTGTGCATTAATAATAATTCATTCTCATTGTACTGCATTCTCTAGTGTTTTCTGTACTTCTTTATTTATTAATGTCTTTCACTGGAGATTCTTACCATTCTTTTCTCCCGGTGGTCCTGAAGAATATGACATTGCTTGTGCAAAACCTAAAAGGAAGATAAAGAAAATAAACTAGCATTTAATTTATAAATAAGATAATAGAAGACGTTTAATTTAAAATTGATCTAGGTGATTAATCCCGTATGTGTTTATTAGCTATGTATTAATGATGAGAAGCTCAACTTCAAATATGAAACTCTTTTATTCGTACATGCTTCGAAGCTCTTCAGGGCAGAAATTACCAAGTGTTCCAGATTGGAGGGGCAGTGCTAGAGATAGGGGACAATTTACCTATTTGGAACCACTAGGGTTAGAAAAGTGGTTGAGGTGTCGTTGGGCAAATCTCGCCAAAATGTTTTGAACGGACCATTGATCATATAAATAGGATGCTCGCTGCTGAAGCTTGGCGGTAGCATGTATGCACAGTCCCCGACAATTTGTTTTACAATAACGTTAAGTCTATAAGCTTTGTCAGCTTATTTGGATTAATCTAAAATATATATTTCAGGTGTCTTCCTAATCTTTCTGAATATTGGCAAAATAGTGTAGCTAAGAGAGTCAAGTATTATCAGCATAACTTAATCTAAATTCTGTAATGTTATCCAAGGCTGTAAATTAAGAGGCTGTGAAATAACTTAAAGTAAGTGTTTAATGAGACTAAGCCTTTAGCAAGATTAAATGTTTAATGACAGTATGTGTTACAATCTACTAGGAATTGTTGTTCGTAGAATCATTTGAATACAGAAGTAAGTTGTTGTTCCCAACAATATTTGAAAATGGATATAAATGGATAAATACTATCATAGATGTCTCTATGGGGTATATCATATTAAACGAAAAAGGGTCTGCTGCGATGTGCTGCATTTTAAATTCGAAATGTTGTGCTTTTGTACTTGTCCGAACGGAACGACGAGTAACTCATTTTCTGTCTCTTCGAGTAAAAACTTTTATACCAAGAACATCGGTGCAACTCCTTCTCCATTAGGAATGATGTAACAAAATATATGATCGGTATAGGATTAGTACACAAAATATAAAGCATTACGTTACCATTAACTTAATCCAGGAACACAAGCACAAACTTTTATTCTGTTGTGATAGGTACGAAATTCCTGTGGAAAGTCAACAATTTCTTAAATTTTAGGTTATAAAATATCTCACAAAATTTCGTTGTTTGTCATAACTTTCCATAAAATAGTTTGCCAAACACTTGAGCCTAAGACTATGGAAGAGTTATAAATAAACTAAAAATAAAAATCATTAAAGGTGTTGGAAACTGAATATCATTGAGTACACTTTGGCATATAGGCCTATTAAGAATTTACTAAATATTTTTATCTTAAGATATAACACAGATTTAACATCTTCAGATTCAATAACAGATTATAATAGGAACACACTGATCGTGAATAATTGTGAGAACACATCCTGTGTATTCACAAATTATATGAGAAGAACCCAGATTTTCATATACTGCTAGGCATTGAACACAGGAATAGAGTAAAATCAAGAGAACATTAATATATCTATTAAACTGATTTTAGACAGAAACATGAAGAGATTTTTTATCACTATTCCAATTAAATATGCTGAACTATTCCATACTATTTTTCCGTGCACCGACTGCGCAGATCATGCAAAAATGCTTCATATTATTATTTATATTAATAATTCATAGAATCACACCCGAAACATTGTGAAGTAATTCAAAATAATTATTCCAAACATTACGATGGATTGTTCGCTTAAAACTGGACTTTAAAGAAAATTCGGTTTTCAGTAAAAATTATACATACTTATATAATATAGGAACTACTTACTTCAAAAAGGCAACTAGTCCAATATTTTCACATTTCCTTTTTTAGACGATTACGGTTTCTAGGGCAACGGATCGTTTATCACAGAAAGGAAACTTGTCCGCACGATAGCATATGCTTGACAATTCCTTCAATGTTAGGATGAAAATTGCATAAAACTCGTTTTAGGCATTTTTTGACTCTCCTGTAAAATCAGGAAATATGGACATGTTGCTTTTCTACAGTAAGAGGTTCAAATAAGATGGAAACAAGTTAGAACTTACCGTTACCACCTTTGGCAGAGGCCGATACACCATTGAACCCATTGTCTGTAGAAAAATAAATACAAGTATATGAATGAAGGTCAGATATTAATAATAAATAAGAAACTGATAGCCTAAGCATGGCAGAATATCTAAAAACATTTACATTCATGAATCATCTACTGTTTCAAAGATACAACATTCCTATCCTTAATGAATTGAGAACCACCCAGACGAACTTGAGAGACTGCAAGTTCAAATGAAGATTATATGCGAAAGCTATCTTTTTATTTTCACTACACGAGCTAAGTCTCAACCAAGGTGTGAAAAGTCACTACCTCTGAATGTGAAGGTAAGGGTGAAGTGATGAGATGAGCAAAGGAAAAGCCGAAACGAGGAAGTGGAGGAGGGAGGTTAAAATAAGCACTTACAGCTTAAACCATTGCCTCCGTGATAGCCTAAAAAGTATGCTAACTACTTATTAATGTAACTGCAAATCAGAAACAAGCGTGGGTATCCAATTACTTTTTGGTACATTATATATAGATAAATCATTGAAATAGTAGTTCAGAACCCACTTATAGTTTTAAGTCACTTTAATATGATCAAAGAATAATAATGCAATGAACTATAATAAATCGAAAGGAAGCCAGGGCCTATCCATAATCACAGAACTACATATCACACATTGATATCCACAGTCAAGACAGAGCAGATATCGCCATAATCATAGTTAGGGGTCAAATTTCTATGATCAAAAAGCTTAAGATTTATATGTGCATTTTGGCACTTAAAATTACCAAATTAGGACCCAACAAGAGGACAATAAGACATAAAAATATTTAAAAAAAAACGTGCTAAGGTTTCATTTTACTAAGTAATAAATTCCCTTTTGCATTAATATGTTGTTCATAATATATTGTGGACCTCATTAGGAGATAAAAATGATTACGGTAATTTTAGTTTAACCAACACAACCTAACCTTCATTATTCTAAACGATCTGGGGAAACATCTAAAATGCAACCAAATTGAGTTCTATTGAAATATTCATTTCACCGTCTACGTTTGTGTGACCGATCAAAGAGTTTATATTGTTACAGCTGAATCGATGAGTTATGAAGCATGATATTCCATCTGACGTTAGGTTTGAAAAACTAAAAAGAAAACTATTTTGTGATTAAACTAATGGTTAAAACCAAATCTTATAATTACAGAATATCTTCTCACAGACCCGTTTTCTCAGAAGCATAGATCCGTTGATATGTAATTGTTCCAAAACCTTTTATCCAACAAGAGATTACACTTCCGCACAAAGTCCTTTATTTCCTAATCGCCCCGGTAACATCAAACAATGTACTAACGTACGAAAAACTCAAATAAAACAATAAAGGAAACTATATCCTTTTCAAATAATAACTAGGAAGCACCTGTTGCTTAAATCTGAAAGTCTTTCAACCAATATTAATTTAATGTCAGGACCTATTATTCCAACTAACAGACTTCCGTCCAAGATTGATTCAGTGTTACATATCACTCTTCTTCCCCTCTCATCACGAGATTAGAAAGCACCTAAACATTTAGAAAAGTGTCGACATGTACAACTGAACATCACTCACTTCAGGTACTGAAGAACACCCGTTATAGAATTGACTGATGAACACCCATAATATTTGTTGTTTACAATACCAACAATATTCCGAAACAGAATAATATTAACACAAATAATAATTATCATCTCTGAACAACGTTCTTAACTTCAAAAACTGTACAACACCCTTACGTTTTCTCTTCACAAAATATTGATGTTTTTGGTTTTAAAAACTGACAGCTCTTTTATCTCTTTATCCGTTATCACTCTTCCTACTTGACCTTGTACTTGCTATTTCCTTATCAACTCAACCAATTGGTCTTCTCCTTCCAATTCCAATTTTGTCTTATATCTTCTTCTTTTCTTCTTGTCCTTCTTACCCTTCCTTGGTTCATTATTTGTCTGCTTCCTTTCCATTCTTGTTTTTGGGATTTACTACCGAATCCGAAGTTTGATTAACTAACCGCACTAGTGAATAAGCACCTCCAGTATTAATTATTTGTCTCTGTTCCATTTTAGGTTATTGAGCTTGCTGGCTTTGTCCACAATACAACGTCTTTTCATCTAACTCCCATTCCTCAGACCTAAGATCAGTGTCCTGGACCCCTTTCGATTCTTGTATTTGTTGATCAGTGAATTTCGATCTTGGTACATTAAAATTATGTGGTGTATTTTCTTGATGTTCAACTTATGCTACTACCTGCATGTTTCCTTATCTAACATTACTTTAAGTCCTTGTTCAAACGTCGAAGATTTTTTTATTCTGCTTGTTGTTACGTTGGTATGAAATATTTGATGATCTTTGTGTGACACCATTGCATAATTTTGAGTTTGTTTTTCCAATAATAAATTAAAATTCTTTTCTAAATTGTGCTTCAAATAGTCCAGTAAAGTATTCTCTACATTTTGAATTTGTTGTGAGCTGCTATGCTCAACTTCATCTTCTATTACTAAAGTATTATCAATTGTCATTAACCTTGTATTAGCCATATCTTCATGTACTAATGATTTGTAATCATCTATTTGTCTAACTCGATTGGGATCAACTTTGGCGTTCTGTTGGAAGCTTCTGACCCTGAAAAATAACTTTTTTGTCTGCAAACAAAGCATGTTGGTAGGAACGCTGGACACCTTCGTCTGTCGCGTATTCAATTACATCTCCAACAGCATTTGGCTTGTCTTTGTCTACTGTTGGTATATAAAAAATGACTACCTGACTATTCACAAGTTTTTATAATACTGTTTAATTATTTCCTCTGAACATTTACGAGAAGTCAAGACTGTAGCATCGTTATCTCCTTGTTCCTTTGCAAATGCCATTTCCTGGGCAGTGCTAAATATCAGCTTATGGTCGGAAGGAAGTCTTGTTCTTATATTTTCACTGTATAACCCATATACAAGTTGATCTCTTAAAATTTTTCTTATCTTTATTTACAACGCTATATTTGAATTTTCATCTCCCGTATATATTTATTGATAGTCTGGTAAGGCTTTTGATGCACAAAATGAAAAGTATACCTTCTTAATATTTCATTTGTTACCTTGGTGTATATCGTCAACAATACGTCCTTTAACTCATCGAATTTTTTAGGTGATACTTGAATAGGCGAATCAGCATTTTGCATTTCTTCATAAGATTTTGCTCCTAATAAAGCCAACAGTACACAAGATTTCCGGTTTCCTTAAACTTTATTCGTTATGCAAAAGGTCTCGAACCGGTCCAAATTCTGCTTAATATTTCTTGACTCGGTATCAAAAGGTTCTTTCTATATTTATAAAAAATGAAGCCACCTTCCTAGGTCTCCAATACTGCGCCAGTTGGAATATCTAATTCACTCCGTTAAGTCAGCAGTCGACAAACTAATATTTTAAAGATCACTTTACATAATATAAAACAACGTATTAGATTAGGCTAAATCTTAGTGCTTTATTATTTCAGTATTTTTCATCAACTGGGAAACTTCAGGATCACAGATCCGTAAGTAGAAGACAGCCTCCAAATACGCAGCATAACACAACTTATACAATCCAACACATGCACCCATCATCTTCCAGTAACCAAATATCTTCTCAAAGACCCGTACCGATAGGTCGTGGCTAAATGAAGAACGTTGGTTTATAATTCGGGAAGTTCTGGGATCGATCCCAGCGGTCGACCATCCTCACTGAGGTTTTCCCAAGGGTTTAACTCAGTCATACCAGGCAAATGCTGGGGTGGTACCTACAGAATAGGCCCTGACCTTCCACCTTCCAACATCCTCTCCACATCCTATCTCGACCTGAGCCTCAGATGCCTAAAGGCCTTAAACAAAATTCAAATTCAAAGACCCGTTTTCCTAGGAACATAAATCTGTTGATACATAACTATTCCAAAATATCTTATCCAACAACAGATTACACTTACGCACGAAATTCTAACAAAAATTTGTTACCAAACACATAAACGTACACTAAAAACTAAAAAAAACAAAATATAAAATATGTGTTAAGTGAAACTAATTTATACCGCACTGAAAGAAAACTCTCATGTGTGACCTTCAATAAAATCTTTGGGAGCCTATGCATTAATTAATTAAACTTATAATATATTTTTATTTCAAATGAGTTGTAACTAGGATACTTACTAGATTTGAACGCATGATTAAAATATTCAGGATGTGGTAAATAAAACAGGATTGGGATAACATCGCGCAGAACATTTGAACAGTCGTTTGCTAACAATTCAGTTGCTGCCTTGATTGCTGAATCTAACGACCTTGGAAACATGCATTATGGTAACAAGTACCACTTCACTGATTCTGATTCATGGGATTGTACTATTTATGACTGATTTGAACATAAATTATTTAATTAATTACTTAATTTATGGACAACCGACAATTTTGTTGATATTCACATGTGAGAAATGTATATTTAATTGTTCAGTGAGCTTATAAAATCGTTTGACTTAAAACATGTTATATATTTTATTAATACGTTGTTTTAGGAAAAAGGGAAATTATCAGCCAAATTATAAGTTCTGATGGATTAGTTACAGATTGACTGCAAATTAACATGACTTGTTTAACAACATTCTAAGTACGTATGGATAACCATTTCACATTGGAATGTGTTAACAACATAAGGGAAAAGTAAGTTTTTATTATAAATCAAAACAACAATAACAAACCGCAGACAAAGATCTCTGGTAGCAATCTCACGTAAACTGTAGCTTTATTCAATAACACCACATAGAATGCGGTTCCTCAGTATATCCTCCGGCTACTTTTAGATACATAGACCAGTTCATATTTAAGTTTGATATCCCGAATACACATCGTTCGTCAGATACCAAAATAATGATCAAATGAAAAGGATCCCCTATTTTATCCAGGACTTATGTGCTGCTCCGTGCGGGACGACACTTGGTTAATTAATAGGTGATCGTCCAGGGGAGAAGATAATCTCTCCTGAACCACCTTTCCAATGTGCGGTAAATCAAAAGCGGGATAAATATTGAATCGTTACTTTATTTAAACGTAAGCGATATAAACTCACTTTTATTCCTCTGTCCCTCGCTATTTTTTAATGCCAGCTGAAGCTGGTACCCTTCAGAGGGGTACACCCTCCATTAGAGAAGGGATACTTAGGAAAGACAGGAGCGCAGGACCGTTTGAGGTGATCATGGGGATATTATTATACCTATATTGTCTTTATTTCTTTGATCATCCTTTTTTTGACTAGGAATATTTTGAGTCTGTCTCATAATCACCATGGTGTATTGATGAAGATGAAGTGCTACTGACGCCACAACACTTCGGGTTGGTTAGGAAGACGAATGCTGGTTATCTTCTGTCTGAAGTAGTCTGATGTAAGCAGTATGGACACTGTTAGTACTGTGAAATTACTGTGCTAAATATGATGGTGCAACATATGCCTGAATGATTGGAGGATGTAAGGAGGTGGCAAGGTCATAGTCTGGGTGGTCTTGGGGTATGGTGTATTGTTATAGCGCGAAGAGTATTACAAGGGGTGAGGGAATGCTGATGTTGCGTTGGTTTTGAATGGTTGTGGTGTGTTTAGTTTCGAATAGTAGCGGATGTCCAATGCCAATTCGTTGTTGTGGGCACTTGAGGCGTAAAGTTTCAAGATGGTAGAGAATGTGTGAAAACGGTGTGCGCTCGTAGAGTTCGGCATTAGGGCTGGGTAATTTAATGAGAAAGCTATCCGGAGGGCATGCCGTTCAAGAATTTTAAGTTTGTTATAATAGAATAGTGCAGCTGTTGTACAGGCCGTGAAACAGTATGTGAAGATCGGACGTATTAAGGCTTTGTATGTACTAAGAACTGTTTTAGGTTGTAATCCCGAGGTGGTACTAGTTAGGCTTTTCAGACCTTTTTTCTGTTGTAAGCTATTGCTGTGACTGTGGTGAAGTGCGGCCGCCATGTTAGATTATGGTCAAAAGTAATTCCTAGGTATGTAACAGTTCGTGTCAGTATGATGGTTGCATTATTGATGGAAAGGGAGAGTTGTCTGGATTGCGGTGAACTCGGGAACGTCTTCTTGGTGGGACGAACATAATGACCTGTGTTTTGTGTGGGTTGATATAAGTCTCCATTTGCTACGTTAGGCTGTGAATCTATTGATGGCTTCTGTCATGTAAGTGTTGGTTTGTTGGATGGTTTTGGCGAGAGCAAGGAAGGTAGTGTTGCCGGCATACAAGGATATTGGTAGGGAGCTGTGGGAAGTCGGCAACATAAAGTTGGTGGAAAAGGGGCGAAAGTGACAAACCTTGAGGTACTCCGGAGTGGATGATAACGGTTGGTAAGAAAGCTGTATGTGAAGCATATGTAAGATGTTCGGAGTCGAAAGGAGAGTCGTCTGTAGATAAGTTCACCGTGCCAAGCTTTGTCGAAAGCCTTTTCTAAATCAAGTAATACTAGACATGATGGTTGGGATTTATTATAATGGTTTGTGGTGATGGTAGTTAGGCGTAGTAGTTGATCAGTGATATTATATGAGGGTCTAAATGAAGCCTGGTAAGGAGGTAGAAGATTGTGTGCTGTTAGGAGAGTGTGGGGACGATAGACAAGAATGCATTCAAGGATTTTACTTAAGATTGCTGTCAGTTGAATGGGTCGATATAATGACGCTTTGTGTGCAGATTAATTACGTTCCATAAACATAAGGGGTTTTGAGGTTTTCCAGTCTAGGGGCATGAAGCCAGTGCAAAGAATGAACATGTAGATAGATACAAGAAAATAGGTGAAGGAGTGTGTAGGGAGCTTCTTTTATATGGCGGTAAGTAATAGAGTCTATGCCTCATGCAGTGTTTCGCTTGGATGTAGTGATTTGAGTGATATCGTCTACAGTAATGGAGGAGGTAAGAGGAGGTATGTTGGGGAAGCGTGTGGGTGATATTGGGTTGTAAGTCCGACGAGGCGAAGTTTAGTCTGGAAACGGGATGGCGATAGCATGGTCTGTCGGGTGGAAGTGGGGTCATTGCATCTTGAAGGTATTGACAACATCTCAGAAGATTACTAGGTTGAGGAATTCGCTATTCCATTCTTAGCATCCTCACCTACCGTTGAGTTTATGGCTCTAGTAAACCACCTGTTCTTTGACAGACAGGGTTGCCCGTCGAGTGCTGATACTTAACAGAAACACTTCTCAATTCATTAAGTGCAGAAGATTGTCAAATAACTGATAACACATTTCGCTTGAAACATCTCCAGAGAAACGTACCCGTGTGACCCACATATTAATAGTAATTTATTTTCTTGCACCTGTAGCCCTCCATCCTGTGACTATCTAATATTCAAGAATTGAATATAGGTTGTTGCAGACTCATTATGATTTAATATATAGTTCACTGACAGTGTTAATGTTCCATTGACTGTTTTTAGGTATGTGGATGGGTGATTGTATGTATATATATTTTCAGTGTATTTATTATATTGCTTTGTGTACAACTTACTTTGTATGTATATTTATGGCCTGGTCATCCTATCTAAGGTTTTCCAGGATTTCACTCAGTTTCACCAGGCGAATGTCGGGTGGTAACTTGAGTAAAGCCCTAAGCACTACTTTCCCAATACTTTCTCCAACCTTATCCCGGCCTCGGTAACAAATGCTTAAATATGTTAAACATATTGAAATTAAAAACAATAATCCAGCGTGGTAGTCCATTTCCAAGTCCAATTTACCAAAAATTGTAGGCTCCGTCCTTAGAAAATCACCAGCTTATTTAAGGAGCTCACTAACACGCTACACTCACTGAATCTCTGAGAATGAAACTGACGTAACAATTTTCATCCTGTCAAAGCTGCAATTTTGCTAGGGTCAAGATCAGAGAAAAAATGACTAGTGGACTTGTCTAAAAGAAAAATGAAACGTACTCCGTGTACCCCATTGCATCCCCCCGTACACATAAACTTCTGGGGTGGAATCAATAGGTAGCAAAGACATCGGCTTTGTCTTTGTCGGTATGTAAGGGTTAATATTTATCCACGAGAAGGTAAGTTGTGGTGGTGTATTTTCCAGTCAGCATGTTGAAGCGCTTCCAATATTTTGTTGGATCATTAGTGTATTTTAGGTTTTTACAGGTTTTGATCCAGGAGCGGAGTTTGTTCGCCTTAAGGTAAATGCGAACAGTCCGTTGTAGTTGGTAATGTAGTCGAAGGAATTCTAAGTTTCCAGTGCGTTTATAATCTTTGCAGAGTTGACGTGGTCTTGTTATGAGCTGAAGATATTTGGGTGGTATTTTGGGACGATCTGAAGTAGAAGTATTTGTAGATATGAATTGGTTTGAGGCTGTTTGTAATGTGGAGGCGAGTTTGTCGACACAGGAGTGTAGTTCTGGTTTCGTTGTAGGGGGTTCGATATGGTCTACTTGGTGACTCATCGAAGTTCTGTAGTCTGTTCATTTTGCCTTATCGAAACGGAGAGTGGTGCGAGGCGGAGGTGTTGAAGTTCGTTGATTATTTGGATAGTCTAGTGTTAGTTTGATGGGCGCGCGGTCGCTACCTATGAGATCAAGAACTGCAATGTGGTTGCGTGATGTGAAATTGGTCGATACAATTATTACATCTTTAATGGTGTTTGATTCTGGCCTGCTGCGTTTTGGAATTGGTATTATGGTGCCTGTGATTTGTGTGAGGATGAAGTGTTGGAATTGTTTTTTTTTCTTGGTTCGATCGACTAGGTATGTTTAGGTCCATGATTATATAATAGCGGAAATTATTAGAAATGTAGGTGAAAAAGATTTGCTGTATAGCGTGACCTGGCCGAATGTATATTGTAGTCATGGTGGTAGAGATGCTTTTGTAGTAGAGGGTTGTAACGATATGCTCCGGTAACTGTGCTAATTGTGGTGAGTGGAGGCGATGAGGTGTCTTGGTACTGAATCAAATGGCTATCCCTCCGTTGGCCCGTAGTGCAGCCAGAGAACTGTCTTGTCTTCAGAGCTTATAGTGTGGGATTTTGCATCTTTGGTTGTGCTTAAGATGCGTTTCATTTAGAATATATGCATTGATGTTTTCCTCTATTAATAGGTGTTCAAATAGTATTTTATGTTCTTTCAATGGCCGTATATTAATGAATAGAAAATGAGTGCCATCGTAGTTAGAAATAAGTTTGAGTTGTTGTTGTTTCTCTTATACTGCTGCTTCATACGCGTACGTTTTTGCATAGACAAGAGCATAAGGACCTGAGTAAGTTGCGGTTAAGTTAACGCGAAGAGTCGAGCAGATGGCGTGTTGGATTTGCTGTAATACAAGTTGGCGTTGAAACGGATGGATATTTTGTAGTGTAAGGGTGATGAAAGCATGAAGTTGGTTGATGGTGATTCCCTCATTTGTTGATGTAACTTGATTTGTTATAACTGTTTGAGTTTCAGGCGTCCGTATTGGTACTACTAGTTCTGGCTTTGATGTCTCTGGTGTAGGCCTAGCTTTACATTTGTAATTAAATGTTGGATGTTGTTTATGGCAAGTTGTGCATTTTGGTGGTATTTGGATGTTAGGACAGACTTTGCTCCCATGAGCTCCAGAGCAGAAAGCACAAGTAGGTTAATTGTACACTTGCTCCTAGGGTGTGAGTTTTACTGTTGACACCACTCGCAACGCAAGGGTAGTGGTGGTAGAGTATTTGAAGGCTCTACTCTATGACAGTTTCTATGTATGTATGTATGCTGCCTCGCTTAATAATGAGTTTATTGTCTCTTGCCAATTAGTTAGGACTCGAACAAGACAGGTGGGACCTGCATTGCACATTATGCGTAAACAATTGTTAATCGTATTGTCTTCTTTGCGTAGTTCCACTCCTATGTCTTCAACGAGTATGCTAGGAAGTACATCATGGATTACAACAGATAGTGATGAAGTTTTGCGCGGTGTTGGTGGCTGTTTAGAGCGTTTCTCTGTGATTAGGGGTAGTGAAGCTGTTTAATCGAAAATCTAAACTGTATGTTTATTTCGTATTTTCTGTACTAGATCTGAATCGGATGTAGTGACTATGATACCGTTTGTCGTGGGTTTAAGTTCGCTGATAGCTGTCCGTTGTACGTATTTTAAGAACTGTTGGGGTAGTATTTTGAAGTTCTGGAGTTTAGGATCGTAAGAATGATACAGTATCCTGATACGATTTGAAATTCCGTGAAGATGTTTCTCAACGACCTCATAAGCACAGTATTGATAGGTAATAATATGTCAATTTGTTTCGAGATCCGCAACGGATTGAAACAAAGCTATCACCTCTTCTGTTTAACTTTGCGTTAGAATGTGTGATTTTAAAAATTAAAGGCGACGAAAGTGACTAATGTTGAATGGTTTTAATCAACTGTACGTATACGCGGATGATGTAGATATATATTAAATACTGGACGATATAGATACACTACAAAGCAACACAGATGTCTTAGTAGAAGCGTGCGATGAGATAGATCTACAAGTAAACATAGAGAAAACAAAATACATGATAAAAAACCGAAAAACAGGGAATGAAGGAAATTAAAAGATGAGAATTAGGGATGAAGTCATAGAGAAAGTAAACACATTTAAATACTTGAGAGCATACGTAACAAGCAAAAACGAGGTCACGGAAGAAATAAAAAGGTCGCTTATTATCGATCAACGTATGTTTCTATTCAGCCCAAAAACTTCTAACATTGCGATTAATGTCAAGGAAATTGAAATTGAAAATATACAGAAAGATTTTTTTGCCAGTAATACTTTACGGTTGCGAAAGTTGGAGTACGATCCTAGCAGTTGAACATAAATTACGTGTGTTTGAAAATAAGGTTTGGAGGAAGATACACGGACCGAAACGGGAGATGACTGGAAAATGGAGGAAGCTACATAATGAAGAACTCCACGGACTGTACGATTCACCAAATATTATTAGAATAATGATATCGCGACGACAAAGGTGGGCAGACCATGTAGCTTGGATAGGGGAAAAAGGATTATTATATTTTATCATGGTTAGAAAGCCGGATGGAAAGAGATCTTTGAGAAGACTGAGACATCATTGGGAGGACAATATTAAAAGGGATCTTCGAGAATTAGATGTTCGTGATGATAACTGGCTAGATGTTTTCCAGGATAGAATCCAATGGAGAACCTTTGTTACTGCGGTGATGAACTTGCGAGTTCCGTAAGCCATAGAGTTAGTTAGGTCATAAGGATGAAGATGTATTCTAATAGTGTGGAGGAGTCTTCTGTGGTTTGATATTGTTCTTGGTTGGCTATGTCCATTTGTAGTTTTTCATCTGAGTCGGTTTCACTGAGCGTATGATGTTTCTTTGCTGGTCGTCCGGATGATACAGTTGAATGTAATGATGATCTGGAGTGTGAACGATGATTTTGTCCTTTGCGTTTGTCTATCCCTATTGCTTGCCCTGAATGTGGTGCTAGTACAACTGGTGGAAGTTCTCAGTGTTGACCCGTAATCATGTCCTTGTCCATTGCTGTTGTTGAAGACGATGCGGTGAAACAATCAAGGTGGGACTGCCCGTTTGGATAGCAACCCATGTGTCAAATACTCTTGTCAAACAAGAAATTGTGAGCCTTGGGCTGAGATGAGACTGGTCCACAAGATTCGTTCCGATGTGGCGAGAAGAGATGAAGTGTGATGACGTAGGAAGAACATAAAAAATAATAGGTAATAGTGGTACAAACACTAGGCTTCTCATCGTCTTGTCAGCTAAGTGTGCCTCGCTAAAACCTTGTATCACCTTTTACATACACATTATTATATTATAAACCTTGGTAAACATTATAAAAACTTTTCTGCAAAGTAATTCTAATAATTTTCCTAGTAAACACAATAGAGTTAGATATTATTTACATTTACTAGAAAAGAGAAAACCATAAATAACAGACATCGTTTTTTCTGTTACTGTATAGCTTTTTAACGACATTGCCAGTGCTCTCACCGATTAACAACTTCTGCATCTCGGTCAATATAAACATCACAAATATGCCTCAACTTGGTAAGAAACGTAATGTAAACAGTAATTCTATACTTTAGAGCCCAGGTAATTCTATACTATACCTTAGAGCATATTATTCTACGTATATTATATAAAATCACAATATATAAGATTAAAGATGCTTTTAATGCTTAAATCCTCAACTTAGAGCCAGAGATACCCATAACACATTGATTTGTGAGAACGTACAAAAATCCTAGAATAAATGATTTATAGTAAAGTAAAACCTTACGTGACAGTCCGGAATTATAACATATAACACTAAACATGTAATAAAATCAATATTACGGAATTGTGAAGAATGATAAAGCTGAAAAGAAGAAAGTGTTACACGAAATAAGTACTTTCAGGTCAAAGCTAACGGAATTAGAAAATGAACAACGCAAGCAAAGCTAGGCTCTAGAAAGCTTCCACCGACCATAGAGCGGAAAAGGTGAAAAGTTTATGAACGCTCAGAAGATCTTTGAAGGATTGTGATTCTTACCATCAACAAGAATTAGTACTTAGCTCCTGAGTCATAGATCATAGCCTATTATCATGGTTGTCAAGACATATTTGCCAGACACTCGCAAATATTGATGAAGAACCTATTTGTAAAGCCAATAAAAGGAGATAAAATATGACCATAAATAATTAAGATCTTTGGATTCCACTTGAAGAATTAAAACAAGGATACTTCGTATCCTTCACAAAGAGAAGGAAATGTGCAATGAGTTCGTGTTATATGATATCATGAACGACATTCACTCGTAATATTGAGAGAAAGTGAGCTGGAAGAGAAAAGTCAGTATCTAAAAGTTAATGCGAAACTTTGATCTTATTGTATACAAGGACTAGCAGTTGCCCGCGGCTTCGCTCGCGTAAATTTCAGGAATTGGTACACGTTGTTGTTCTTGTTCTGCTTATCTTTATTATACTTAATCCTTATTTTTACTGTATTTTCTACTAAATTATGTTCCTTTTGAGACTAAAAATATGTAAATACAATTCATATAGTTATGTTAAAATGAGAGACAAAGATGTTCGAAATATTTTTGATTGTAAGCTACAGAGGGACTTCTTTATGAACTATATTTGTTGTTGTACCATGTGATGCTCGAAAAAGCAAACCGTTGGAATAGCTTACTCTAGTGCATGCGACGTAAAACTGTCCAGGTGCATGAGGTTAAATGCACTTAGCTCCTAAGTGACGCAGAAACTGTTTGACGTAAAGTAAAGTTATGCTACTAAGCAGGGATGTTCAGGTAATACTTCCACATTTTACTTCATTATTTTACGGTTATTAACTATTTTTATTCCCTTGTTGAAAACGATCGAAATTTGAATTAATGATCTAAACTATTTATTAACCTCACAATGTTATTTTAAATTTAAAATGAAATAATATATTTGTGCATTGTTACAAACAATGCAATTACAGTTCTTTTAAATTAGATTGCGACACTGTCACTTAAAATACGCCTACAACCTGTTCCTAGACCTAAGGAACACGTATGCAAAATTTAGTGGAAATCGGTTCAATTATGTAGATTTATATAACTTACATACATATTACCTTTCAGATTTTTGTGTACATTTGTTGTGTTCTTGTATTTTAATCCAATTGAAAATTTTATCTTTTAACAATATATTTTAATTGTTGTGTGTTTAAAAGTAAAACTTAATAGACAAAAATTTTTGGCAGTTCCATTTGTTTGCAAAATTTACTCAGACGCAATAATTCTAATTTAGAGCAACATAATGAGATCAATTGCCTTTATATAGTATTGAAGAAGTCTATTGGGTGTGTTTCATGTGTAAGTATTTGTGAAACAAATAATGACGTCTCGAAATTAATATAAACTACTCTTCTTTGTTAAATTTGATTTATTATATGAGCCAGTCTAGTAACGATTGACTTCGGCCCGTTATGATTCGACCATATACATCTAGTTACAAAACACAACACCCATGCCGGGTTTCGAACCAGGGACCATCGAGTAGTTGGTATAACACCTTAGACCGCACATGTACTCGATCGGCTCTTCTATTTGGTGTTTATTGTATGCATGTTAAAGTTGAACTAATTACAGTTGCCGTTTTATCGTTGGTAAATTAACATATGAAGGCCTGAATTGAAAAACATCCTAAGTCCACCGGAGTATACTTTTCAGGAGAAGCCATAAACAGTCCAATGTCTTCCTATCTTATCCTCTTCAGCGGAAAAGTTTGTATTAAGAAAGAGTTTCTATGGTGGGAGTAGGATGTAATCTTTATGCAGGCGGATAGCCCTTGAACATACGCATACATACCGACGAACAGAAAAAATGCAAATTGCAAAATGCAAAAGGAAAATTTAGATGTTTTTCAATTCAGCTCTTTATATGCGGGTTCCATTTATATCTAATACATATTCACATGCTCTAACGCATTTCAAAAGTCTTATACACTAATGATCATATAACGACTCTATCTGTAAATTATGAAAGAATATGTTTCGTGACTTGTTCTAAATCACTTACCCTTTTCGCTCTTCGGCTGGCCGGAAGAAAATGTCATGGCTTGTGCGAAACCTAACAATAAGAAAAGAAGAAAGAAAGTTTAGTTCAACAATATAAACATTAGCATGAGAGTAATATTCAACACATAGGTATAAACTTATTTAGGGTGAGATCTGAATCCGCTTCCAGATTCAGTTTTCCGTACAAAACTAATATAATTTTCGAATTTCGACTATTAAATGTTACTTTTCAGATACAGCTATGATGCGAGACGCCACGCTGAATCGCCTAAGCTTTACTTATGTGTCTCAATGTCTCAAACCTTTAATGGACTTTATTTATTATTTACTACAAAACATTAAAGATACACTCACGTACACAATATATTAAAGTTTTGATAAGAGCTAGAAAATGACATAATTTAGAAAACAGGCGAGCCAATGCATTAAACAAGGATTGTGTAGTTTTTCTAATTCTTTGACTACCAATTCTACTTTATTTCATATTTTCTAATTTACTGGTCATTATTTGTTTTCTATTAGCACTAGTAACTCGAACATACAGGAGAAACATTCGTACATGTGAAGAGGCTGCTGCAAGATATGTGTGTCCCACTGGTAGTCATTTAGCCACAGAAACTTGCACCCGGATACATCCACTGAATTTATCGACAAGTAGTTCTTTACGAATATTTTTTCCAATCTAGTGTATTACTAGAAAGATGCATTGCAATATACCGACAATTTTTTCAATGGTGTACTGCCAATACGTTGTGGGACACATTCCAGCATTGGCCTGATAAAACCGAAGGAAATCCTGTAAAGGTAAGTCAGTATGCGCAGTGGCTGTAGAGCCAGCTTGTCTATCCCCTACCGATCCAAAGTCTGTGCATTTTTAATTCTAGTAAACATTTTGTTAAAGTTTGTATAATGTTACTCACTCCTCCATTACACGATTAAGTGACCAACTTGCAGCTGAGTATTAGCGCAATTCTGAATATTAAGTATTGTATTTGGATTTTAATCACTGCCAGGGTCCACCATGGTAGAAACGCACTACTGAACATATCTTAAAATTATCTTAGTTTTCACAGATTAATTGCTATGTCAAGCATCTATGATAGGATATTTGTTTTTGTTTATTATTGCTACTAGGAATAGCTGCATGGAACTGATTTAGTATGGCTAGATTTACGATACACGTGGTAAAATAACGATCAACAATCGATTAATCTAAAGAAAATTACCAAATATACAGAGAACAATGTTTATTACGCTCACATTAACATGAATATGTACTACTGCTACTACGCAGTTTGCCATTGAAAATGCAACAACAGAAAGGAGAGAAGATAGCAGCCCCAAATCTGGCAGATAGATACCGATTAATGTAAACAAATGATTAAACGTACAGCTTTGTGCGATGCATGACAACATGGTGACATCGGAATAGAAGTGCCGAAGGTCAGTAGAATTTCGGACAACCATGGGTGTTCAGAACAGCTGCAACGCAGCAAGGCATAGAGACGATGAAACCTTCGTTATTCTCCGGGCGTACGGCTAGCAGTGTGTTTTCGACACGATACTACAGCTCATCAAGAGTCGCTGGGAATGTCACTGGTGTGAGAGGCATTGCGTAGTCGTGGACAAGACATGCTCTATCGGCGAGAGATCAGGTGAACGCGCTGGCCAAGGAAGCAGGGGAATATTGTGTCCAGTCAGGTTCCACATGCAGTTGCGCGTTTTCCTACGGGAATGATGTCCTCGGCAAGACCTGCAGTAAAGGGCTTACAACCGCGTCCAACACATTGTCGATATGTCATTGGCTGGTAACATGTCCATCAGTACCTACGAAGCACAGAATCCAATGACACACCTCAGCATAACACCCGGTTCCGGACCGACGTGGCGATGCAAAACTCAAGCGGCGCCCAACTTAGTGCCATGGTACCGTCAAATACGAATGGTCATCATGATGCTGAAAACAGAAGCGGGTTTCGTCTGAAAAGATTATATCCTACCATTCAGTTCTCCTTACCCGGCGTTCGCTACACGATCGTAGTCGCTCACACCTAAGCCGGTGTGAAAATATGCCCGCTCTGCCAGACGACGTACAAATGTTTGTTGCGACATTTCACTCTGTGTAACATCCACCAATATGTGCGCCAGTATTCGGGATGTGGCTGCTAGATTCTTCAGAGCCATACGCAAAAGCCTTCTGTCCTCTAGACCAGTAGAATGACGCAGTCGTTGGGATCCACCATTTCGTTGCGTTGTGCCTTCGTGGAGCTATCGAGTCCATATGCGCTGCACTACTGGATACGGACACTAATGCCGCAGAAGGATAAACTGCACTTACAATATGCCACAATAAGTTCGCGATCAAACCTGTTGGCAGAGAAGTCGCTTTCGACGACGGGCATCTTTCGACCATATACACACACTCACATAATACTTACGGTCGTCTATCACAGCACTGTCGATCTCTGACATGCCTCCCATTGCTGTTCCTGGAAGACATACCCGACGCCTCTGATGCACTACAGAGCTAATCAGTTGTTTTATCTTTTCATGGTCTACACATTTTACATTAATCTATGTGTTCTTGGTGTTACATTTTTAATGACGAGCAGTGTATATAATGTTATATGAGCTTATGTTCATGTTTAAGTTAGAATATATGTTTAATATTAACTAGTTATGAAATTAAACTAAATCTTATTTAAAGTTGAAACTTGAATGAAAATATTTTCACACATGACATTATGTGAGGTAAGGAAGGATCTTTTATAGGCTTATGGAAATGTTAGATTTTCCATAACAGAATAAAAAAAATAACATTCATAGATTAAAACTAGTTTTAATATTTTATTAACACATTACAAGTTGGTCTATAAAAATACAAGTTAAAATATTTACATAAAAAAAACAATTACAATGTAGTGGTTTTAACAACATAAATATAAATGAATGCAATAACAACTAATTACATTGCTATTTAAGGAACAGTCTAAATGAAGGAACAGTCTAAAGGATGTTTTAATGACTCGTAATTATACTGGAATGAAATCAAAGTGTCTTTAAAGAAATATAATTGTATCCTTTATATTTTCAGAAAAGTTGTCCCAGACATTACTACCTTGTGTTCCATTAAATTTGTACTTTAAAGAAGAAATTTTCTGGAAGTATCAACTTACTATTATTTCCTTTGGAAGATACCAGAGTCGTTTGGCTTCCATTGTCTATACATAAAAATAAAAAATAATAATTGTGATAAACATCTGCTAAAATTAAAGACAAAAAAATATTTAATAAAACAGAAACATGTAAATTCACGAATAATTCACGTTCATTGATAAAAATTCAGTGAAAGACATTTTCTTTAATTAAGTGAGATACAAACAACAGACTAAATTCTGTTTTGCTGGTTGATTTGTATTCAAGATTTTCGATGTAAAAACGGACGGTGCGGTGTTTATCGAATCCTATTGTAAACAAAAAGTACGAAGCAAAGAAGCAATCATACATTGATCTTTTTAACGTGCATTGTAAAGGTTTATATTGATGTGCGGTGGTCACGCACATGAGTATAATTAATCTTAAAAGATACCCTCGTGTGTAATAAATAAGCACTGAAAATTAATATATTTTAAGAAGTTATGGACATTTTTTCATAACAATGCATGATTTTATTGCAGAAAGTTTACCATTGTAGAAAGCACTTCTATACATCATTTCATTACAACTTAAATCTCGGACAAGATGTTTTTACGGAGACTTGTAAAACTTAAACTTAGACTCAAGCTTAGACTGAGACTTAAATTTAGTCCGTGATTTAATCCAATGTTATGCAATACATAGTTACTCTAGGATGGTACCTAGGAGATGTGAGAATTTGATCTTGATTGGTTGAAACTCAACTGGACTAGCTTCAAGCATATAACATCCGGTATGTAAAATATTATAATAAAATCTATGTAAGTAATGGTATGCCTTGTAAAACGGTACCCTGATTCATGCATTCATACTGAGAGGTTCTTACCCTTGATTACAGAGAACGTTCCTCAATATTCACTTCAGGATCTTAATCTTGTGTTTTTATTGATTAGTAAGTATTATTAGGATTTTACTATACAAAACTATCGACCCTTGATTACTGGGGACCTTAGTCTCGTATATGAACTTAATACGCATAAAGTTTGACTCTAGGCATAAAATTAAAGCTTAACAAGCCGAGCTTTATCCCACAAAAACTCTGAGAGGACATGTTACTGACGACAGCTTCCAGGATAACAGGATGTTCAAAGATAAGTCGCACTTTTATAACACAAGGTTAATTTTTGATAGCACCAACCGTTACAGCACAAGAAGTGCTATTTGGTTCGTTGATAGAAAACCTAGAAAAAAAATGAAGAGTTTGGAGCAAAAAGGGCATTTCTCCAGCTTTTCAAACTTTGCAGGATATAAAAAAACGCAATTAAAATTTCATCGACGCCAATAGCAACAGGTGGATTTCTCCATAAGGAGCCATACCCAGGTCTTGAGGCTAAGGTAGGGTTTCTCCTTCTTGTACAAATGAAAAGAGCAATTTTAGATTGCATATTTAATCCAAAAGTGAAAATTTGCAAAAGGTCTAGAAATGCCCTTTTTTGCACTAAGCTCTTAAAATCCACTTTATAATCCCGCTCAGTCAGTTCGTATGTCCCTTGTTCAAAATATATATCAAAGGAACCTTGTAGAGAACTCGTTGAAGTGTCGTTGCAAAGGTCGTCGCTAGACTATCTTAGAGCAGCGGAACAGTTTTGATTGGTATAGTAGATCAATGTTGCTGACCCATTTTTTAAGAATAGAATTGTTCAAATTATATCCATTCTGTTAGATCTTTCTGTACCTAATTTGGCATCCACTAAAAATAAATATTTTTTCAAATGATTCGTTTTGAGTTGAACATTTCGCACCAAACTTAGCATATATATTTTTCGATGCAATAGAAAAATACAGTGGGTGTTTTCGTCCCTAAGTACGAGAGTTGCTAGTGTTGCAAACCTTTTTTTAATAATGAAAGTTTAGTTTTTTTTATGTCTGAGATGCTATCAATGAACTTCGCGAGTATCACTGAAATGGTGAATTTAGTATCAGCTAAAAACAGATGAAGCTTTAAGTTACTACAATTCTCGTTAATGCAAGTTGTATCAAAACTGAAAACTTCATATTAAATACTTTGATAGATACTTTGTTGAAAACGACTGAACCTACTTTTTGTTGTTGGAAAAATTAACGAATCGGAATATCTTATGAGAAAATGTATTACATTGCCAAACAACGCCATAAACAACTGTTACCACACTAAGAAGTTTAGCAGACGAGGAATTTCACACATTTAAATGGTTAGATCTGAAGACAACGACTTAGAAAGACAACGAAATAGCTGATTACATATTAAGCGTTGCTGATGCAAAAGACCGTAGAAAACATTCTGTGTTTATTTACCTCAGAATTTGAAAGAAATCTATATTTTTGTTAATAATCACACAGAAAGGAATTCTATGGACAAGTTACTGTAAAGGTTCTTCTTACTTGACCACTTACTTTTCTGAAAGTACTGTTTTGTAATCATTTTTAGCATAATTAAGATTTAACCAATTCTGCCTATACATATGAACAAGTGGTAACCTTACTGCAACAGAGGGCTAGTCTATAATGCAGCAAAACCTGTAATGTGGGTGAAAATGGATGAGTAATAGATATATCTGTTTGTTCAAGAGGTTGGACTAACCCAAAGCTAGTAAAAGAAGGGTCGTGACCTTTCACTCGAGAAGTAAAGGTAAAAAACACAAAAGAACCTACACAAAACTTTGCCATCAATCACCTTATATAAATATGTTTCAGAGATGTTAAGTTCAAACGAACTATAACAATAAAATAAAATTACTGTGCATTTCTCATGAATTTTTCAGAAAGCCATAATGGTAGGAGTTTTCGCAACTAGTTTATACAACTCCCAAAATCCGCATTATTTCTAATTTTTCTCCAATTTGAAAAGTAGGAGAGTTGAAATGAAGGGGGAGAGTGGCTATTCTGCATTCTCCTTGTCTACATTAAATGTTTTAGTCATTTCTTCCGATCTAGATGGCGTTTCTTCCATTAAAATTTTCCATTTGCACTTCTTCAAACGAATTCTTTTCTTCAAATGCAATGGCCAAACAAGTTTCTATCTCTTTGCCTTATCAAGTGCCTTGTCTTGTATTCTGTAGAGAACAAATCTTTGCAGCTGTACAACAATACACAACAAAGTATAACAAAATAAGTATTCTGACTTATCTGAGTCATTGAGTAAGTAGTATAGAGCAGAACAGATCAAACTAGAATGTCCTTTGGACTATGATATCAATGCTGCCAATTTGTTAAGTCCGTGCCTAAAAATATTATGATAAGAAGTTTTTGCGGAGGAGTTTGATAAAGAAAATAAAAATGTACTCAGATTTGATTTTTCTTTCAGAAACTCAAGCAGAGTTTCAATCTGATAAGTTTCTCTAGTGATAGCAGTATTTGTACATCATCGGAAGTACTTTTTTATTTCTTTGGAGGCTATAAAGACCAATTTCATGTCTTTCTACTACGTGTAGTTATTGAGAACTTTTTATGAGCATAAAGGAAACACTGGTCTTAAGCAATTCCCGTTACTAGTGATATATGAATGATAATTGTCAAGGAAATGAAAGGAATGGTGATTAGAACAAAAATATTAAACCAGAAACCTCAAAAGTGGACAAGACAAGGTAGATCAATAATTCCAATTAAAATTAATTGGAAGTACTGGAAATAATGTTGTGAACTACAAAACACTGAAAAAGGCAGGAGTCCAAGTAGCGAAAGGAGACATTACATGGTATATGAATGTTCAACAAACATTTTCTGGTTCACTTAGAATTTGAATTACATTTATGATATGTAGGCAACTATGGTGGATTGACGAGCAGAAAGTTGAAATAGGATTAATAAACTGTTTCCTCTGAAGAATGAAATTGAATTAATCGAAAAAGAATAGTTCTAGACTTCTAATTTACTAAGTTTATTATACAGATGTTCTCGGGATATCAGCCAGGTGAAGTCCGACGATAGAGCCGACGTTTCAAGAACAGACATTGTTCTCATCTTCAGGGCAAGTATACTGAGACCAGTTCATGTGTACTATATATAGTAACGGTAGGGGGCGGAGCTTAAGAATCTGTGTCTCTGATTGGTTGGCCTGTAGCTTGACGCTGATTGGTCGTTTTCATGTATGTTTTCTTTATGACTGGTGTCCAAGTCCGACTAAGTTGAAATCCTGTATCTCTGTTGACATTATTACGTTCTTGTAGTATGGCAAGAGATTCTTTTATTATCCTATCCCAGTAATTGGAGCTCTTTGAGATAATTTTAGTGTCAGAAAATAAAATTCTATGTTTTTCTGTTATGCTGTGTTCTGCCAGGCCTGATTTCTCCGGATAAAATAGCTTTATGTATCTTTCATGCTCCTTGCATCGATGTTCTACTGTCCGTCCTGTTTGTCCTATGTATGTTTTTCCGCATTCACAAGGAATGCAGTATACTCCTGGTGTCTTAAGACCTAAGTCGTCCTTAACTGGACGAAGTAGGTTTCTGATTTTTGACGGCGGTCTATGAATGGTTTTGATGTTGTGTCTCCTCAGGATTCTTGCAACCTTTCCAGAAAGTTTACCAGTGTAGGGCAGGACTGCAATATTGACTGGATCTTCAGTTTCTGGGGTGGTCTTCTTCTTGCTGGAAAAGGTCCTTTTTAGGACCAAACGAATGTCATCTTCCTTGTATCCATTCTGCAGTAAGGTCTTCTTGAGATGTGCCAGTTCACTAGGGAAGCTTTCTTGGTCTGAGATGGTTTTTGCTCTAAGTGCAAGTGTGCTGATGACTGTATTGCGCTGCGATTTATGGTGAAAACTGTTTCCATTAAGGTAAAGGTCGGTATGGGTAGGCTTCCTATAAACACTGTGGCCCAGACTTCCATCAGGTTTGCGACGAATGAGGATGTCTAGAAATGGTATGCAGCCCTCCGTTTCTGTTTCCATGGTGAACTTAATGTTGCTGTGTTGATTGTTGAGAAATTCAAGGAACGACTGTAGCGCATTTCTACCATGTGGCCAAATGACAAATGTATCATCGACGTATCTGTAAAAACATGATGGTTTTAATGGTGCTGATTCTAGTGCTTTCTGCTCGAAACTCTCCATGAAAAAATTTGCCACTGCTGGTGAGAGAGGTGATCCCATGGCGACGCCGTCTGTTTGTTCATAGTACTGTCCGTCGAAGAGGAAATATGTGGAAGTTAGTGTTATCTTGAATAAATCTACAATCACCGGCGGGAAGTGCTCGCTGAGTAAAAGCAACATGTCCTGTACTGGAACCTTGGTAAACAGAGAGACCACATCGAAGCTGACTAGGATGTCATCTGGAGAAATACGTATGGTCTTCAGTATTTCCACGAATTCATATGAGTTCTTGACGTGGTGTTCACACTGTCCCACCAAGGGTTGAAGAAGAGAAGTGAGGTACTTGGCCAGACGGTAAGTTGGGCTTCCAATTGCACTGACAATGGGCCTCATTGGGATGTCAGTCTTATGTATTTTCGGCAGTCCATACAGTCTCGGTGGTTGGCAGTTATGTGACGTGATTTTCTTGCGTATTTCTTCTGGCAAATTTGCCTTCTTCAGAAGGATGGCAACTCTACGTTCAATACTGGCGGTGGGATCTTTCTTGAGTTGTCTATAGGCCGAGTCGTTGAGTAAATCTGACATCTTCTTCTTGTAAGCTCCGCCCCCTACCGTTACTATATATAGTACACATGAACTGGTCTCAGTATACTTGCCCTGAAGATGAGAACAATGTCTGTTCTTGAAACGTCGGCTCTATCGTCGGACTTCACCTGGCTGATATCCCGAGAACATCTGTATAATATTCGCCGCCAGGAAAGCTTCAATTCCTACTAAGTTTATATTTTGAGAGTAAAACAAACCGCTATAACCTAAGATAGTAACAAGTTCGAGGGATAACATCCTTCAGCAATCACCTTTCCGGGGAAAAGGATGTGGGAGAGTAGCAGCTAGAACCTTATTTTAGGTATTCGAGATACTGATGAAATTCATGAAAACCCTGCAAAGCCTAAGTCAACATGGCCAACAGCACGATTTAAACTGCCGTGTTGATCCCAAGTCTGCGATTGTAACCACCAGAACAAGGTGACTGGGTACAAGAGCTCTGGAAGGAGATTTGATTTTGAATTTATCTTTATGCGTCTATGGTTAGGGCTGAAATCGCATAAGGGAAGGAATGGAACATGAAGTTCTACACATTTTAAATTGAAGATACCGTCCCGATATTTGCCTGATGTGACTGAGGATAAATCCTAGAGAAACTTCAGCCACGATGGTCGGCCGCCGGTTTCGAACCCAGTACACCCCTAATGCAAACACAACGCTTTAGTAACTGAACTAAGTTCGCTAGATATTCCCACAATTGATGATGAAGCAATAATGGAAGTATTTGAAATGAGGAACTGAAGGTGAATTAAATCAATCATTGGATAGAGGAGGTGAGAGAATATAACTGCTGAGGAATTGTATCCATATCTTAAGTAAATTCAAATTCATTGACAAGGCTTATACACTGTAATATATTAGGAAAGCGCACATTAGAGTGTAAGAGTTTTATCCAACACCTTCTTTAAACTAACATTCTTCGCACTTTGAAACAGAGAGACCGCGGAGTGATCGAGAAGTTAGCACACTCGATTTCTGTTGTTAAATGTTCAATTTCTGCCGGGATCCATTGAACGAAGTGCCTCGGAGCCTACTTCACAAAAAAACTGTAGGCCCCTCCTTAGAAGTCCACCAGCTTGTTTAGGACATTAATGACAATTCACTCACTAAGTGAGAAGTCCAAATATCAGATCGAGGCCCAACAATAAGCATTCAAACAATTTTTTGTGTGTTAGCAACAAGTGGGCTCTGTGGTGGAGAAACAGTTTGTGTAGGTTTCCTCGGGATTTTCCCGTTTCCTCTCATTTCCTTCATTCCACCAATTCATCCCATCATCATTCATACGGCCTGAGCCAAAGTTACCCTTTATACGTCCCTCTGGTCATTTTTGACCCATTACGATTTTTAATTTCGTTTTCTTTGAGCCCCATAATTAATTGGACTTTGAGCTTTAGTGACATTTACTCATTTCACGAAATGCACTTAGGCTACTTATCTTGTCCTTGTAGCGTCGCATGTGACGTCGCTACAAAAATAGTAACACTGAAGATCCTCGGGTCATTTTTGACCCATGCGTTATATTTCAATATTTGTTTGCAAAATTACTTCGTTTTTTAAACTTTTTACTTGTTTAAGTATAATTGTAACTTTATCTTCTCACATTTCTGTCTATTGTTAATTTATATTTATATATATTATTTTATTTGGTGATAACAGGCTAGTATGTATTCCTAGATTTCATAAACCAATTGACATTGGCCCAAACTGAAATATTAATAACAGCTCTCAGATGCAAAACTAACTACATTTTTCATTTAGGAGTTTCCTTTTATTTTATATTTATTTTTACACTTATGTGGGGAATTTTCTCAACAAGGACTGGCAACACTAGTTTTCCTGCACAATCTTTCTGCGTTCAATATACTTGTGTTTTCGTATTATTTTGATATAAATGCTCAATCGTGTTTATTTAGATATTACCCACAATGACAGCACTATCGGAAGAAGAAATCCATAATTTGCTGGAAATTTCTGATGAGGATGAATCTATTTCAGAAGTAGAAGATCATGTATCAGAAGAAGATATTTCTACGTCAGATAAAGACAGTGTAAATGGCAATGAAGGTGATAGTGCAACATCACAATCAAGTGGACAGATGCTTTCAAAGGACAAATATATTACCTGGTACACACAGCCTCAGCCATATGTTGGTAGAAGATCACGCGCGAACGTAATACATAAAACTCCACGTCCTACAAGATATGCAACATCTCGAATTAGTGATGAGTATTCTGCATTTATTTTATTTATTTTTTCTCCCAGAGTTCAAAATACAATCATGAAGCATACAAATGAGGAGGGTCGCGGACTGAATGGAGAAGAATGGGTCGAACTAGATACTGTAGAGTTAGAAGCATTTGTTGGGTTACTGATATTAGCAGGTGTATTCAAGTCAAACAACGAATTTACTGAAAGCTTGTGGGATGAGAGGAAAGGACGACCTTTTTCTCGCGCTGTCTGAAGAACTTCAAAATGATCTCGAGAGTACTTCGTTTTGATGACAGAAAAAAAAGAGCGATTCAAACAATAAATTTTCTCCTATCCAAGATCCATGGAACAAATGGGTAAAAGTTCTCCCTTTGTCATATAACCCTAACATCTTTCTAACAATAGATGGGCAATTGTTGAGGTTCAGAGGTAACTGTCTATTTCGCGTTTATCTGCCTAGCAAACCAGCTAAATATGGCATAACATTTTTGGTTCTTTGTGACAGTGAAACAAGTTACGTATAATACCTTATACTGGGAAAATACCAGGAAGTGGACCTTAACGGAACCAAGCTATGAACGTAGTGTTGGAGTTATGTAGAGGTTTCAAGGGACACAATATTACCTGTGACAACTTCTTTACTTCCTACCAACTAGGACAAAAGCTTCTGGAGAAATACATTACTCTGCTGGGAACAATTAGAAAAAAAATAAAGCCTCAATTTCATTTTAACTGTTACAGGTAAAATATATTCCAAAGTACACATCTACTTTTGTTTTTTCACAGAATACAACATTGGTTCCAAAGAAAAACAAATGTGCAAAGTTCGATGCATCATGATAATAAAATTCATGATGCAGACACAAAGAAGTCTCAAATAATATTAGATTATAATGCCACAAAAGGAGGCGTTGATACTCTTGACAAGTTGGTTTGCACTTATACAACCAAACGAAGGATAAAGAGATAGCCTGTTACTGTATTCTATAACATTGATGACATATCAGCTTACAATACATACGTTCTTTTCATAAAAATCAACGCCACGTGACCTCATAGTAGCACAAGGGATAGAAGACATTTTCTTGAACATCTTGGGGAAGCTCTTGTAAAAGAATGCATCAAATGAACTCATTTGCTCAGGAAAGGGCTCCTCAACAGATAGTGGAAGAAATTCAGCAAGAGGTAACGCCAAGAACTTTGAGACAGGGAAATGCCGAAGAAGATAGAAGCAAGAAGAGAGGAAGATGCAATGTGTATAAACCCACAAACAATAAAAGCATTTGTTTGTTCCCACAAAAACTTTAAAGATACTTTTTTTAGGATAACTATCCAAAACTATTGTTACCAAAATTATCAGAAGTTGAGAATAAAGAAGTACTATATGAATCAATATTATATATATATATATATCATTGTGAATAATTTTCTCTTAGAAAGGCGTGACACATGATTGCATGTAGACCTCAATTTCTTATATGACTGACATTTGATTCATTGTATGCAAAATGCAATAAATATGTTGTATTACACATATAATATAAATCATGAGCATTTAAATGCGTATTTCGTGCAAGATAGTAAATAAAAATAACAACACCTTATCCACTTATCCTTTAAACTGGGTCTCGAACCTACGTCGCGTCGGTTGGAAACAGTAGTGTTTTAATCAGTCCAATAAAGCAGCTTTTAGTGTGAAGCTAAAATATCAGTAATTTATTTCGTTGTAAAAACTGCGTATCAAAGCAACAAGAGGGTTGGGTAATTTTTGACCCGAAGGATCTTTAGTGTATGTTACAAATGAGGGACGTACAAGGGTTAAATAAATTTAAATTGTTTTGGCAATTCTACAGTTTATTACAAAATATCTCGTGTTTGACCTTGAACCGTTCTCTTTTTGCAGCCCTGGTGTTGTCATGATTTCACTCAGTCTCGAGTAGCTGTTTGTTTCGTAAGGACGTGTTTCTAGTTTTCATAACAGAAATAAATCATCGAATATTGCGTAGCAACATGATATTTTTGTACGTGAAATTTCGGGAAACTATTCCATTAATGGGCAAACTTTGGTAGGGCTTTGAAAAAGATGAAATGCCAAGTTTTCTGACAAAATGTATTTTCTGAAGTCATAAATATTGTGAAAGACAAGCCATGAACTGGGCGAACATCAACAAATAGTACTGGTCTCAACGAAGTGCAGTATAAAAGAACATTTACTGAGAAAATGCCAACAAAATATGAATGGAGAAACTGAAGATTTGAGAACAAAACTTTGTTTTAAATCTTTTTTAAAAATAAAATTTTATCACCCATTTGTGACGTACACGCTCTTACACAACAAATGATACTACAGGCTAAATGACTGGAGGATCAACAATGGGAAAGGCAGAGCCGGATTAAGGGGATGTAGCCCAGAGCCCCTATTAGTAGGTAACAGTGGCACTAACCGAGTATTTAACCAAGGGTGGGATTCAATAACCCAGTGCCCCGAAATAGGCTAATTCACACAAGGAAAGGTTAAACACGAATTGAATTGTATTGAATGTCATCTTGAGGCTTGTAGGCAACTTGGGTTCACACCGAATGGATGAGTAATGATGGGAGAATTAGTGGATTGAAGAAAGTGGGAGAAAACGGGAGAACCCTGAGAAAAAACACACACGGTGTTTGCCCTTCATAAAGTCCACATGACATTAGGTAGGATCAAACTGAGGACCCCATGAACCAAAGGTGAAGGTTGAACTCGACATATACTACTACTCTACTGGAAAGACAATGCAAAAGAACAGTTTTTATTGTTGAGTTTTGTGCTTAAACCTGGAATTTAAGGTATGCTAGAATGGATGAGAGGATTTAAACAATGAAGAATATGGTGACTATAACTCACACAATATTAAGAAAACTTGTCGTGGTATCAGATAAAGAAACAGGAAAAAGAAGATTGCAACCAATGGAAACATTACAATCATTCACTATGAATGAAAGTGCTTTAGTTATTAAAGGAATGATGATGAAATCATTTACATACACTTAGAAATGTTTCTATAACTACAAGCAATTCAACCACTTAAATTACTTGTAGTTTTAATTATTAATGTGAAATTTGACACATAGAAAAGTATATAATTATATAAATTTTAAAAAAATGCTTACCATAAGTTTTCTTAGCTATTACAGAAAGTGGCGCAGATTCACCTGTTGAAAATTAAAATAAAATAAATGTCTAATTAATTATTGTTTGTCAATAAATCTTGCAGGCGGAAAGTGTATGCAAGGGCTAAACTAATTATTTCACTGATGAACATTTAACACTGTCTGAAAATTGATTTCGGTAAAAGGGAATGTGTTGTGCTCATTGATCACTTATACATTTCATTCGTCAAGAGCTTAAAAACATTACAGGAATATCATAAATGTATGTAATAATGTAAATAACATATAGTTTTTATAATTCATTAAGATTTAAATGTAACACCTTTGATATTTACTGATACGAGAGAAAACTACTGTTTCTAATTCAACATCTAAATATGAGATATCAAATGATAGGAGTAATTCCTTCATTATATTGGAGCGTAGTCACTAAAATATGGGCCGAAACATCACAAATTAGTTCAGGTCTAAATAGACATATTTCCATATCACTATATGAACAGAGAGTGAATTCGAGATTAATAAAATATCTACAATTCTTTATTATAATCTTGATTCCATAGCAAATTTTACCAGAAATAATATCCATTGCTTCAGTTTCTGATAATACATCTAACAATGCCAGAAGCACGATACAAATCAATATTCGACATCATAATCTTAAACTTTCGTTTCGTATCTTTAGTTTATTAGTACAAACTTGATTAAAAAGGCAATAATGTCAACAGTAGTTCAACTATGTAACCTAACAATAGCTGCCCGTAAATTCTGAATTAATATATAATGGAATTGTCTATAAAATACAACTGCTTAAACAACCTATGTATATGTGTGCAAATACCGCACTAATTTATACGAAGTAAGTAAAATAGAAATGTTACTTGCGCGGGACTTCTGGGAAAGTTCTTTAATCAAATTGCGCTGAAGGCGAAGATACAATGGAGAACTACTTGAGTGAATAATATCTATGAAATATCATATGCGCATCGGTGCTGCCTCTCGGGTACAAATGTAATCGTGGTTAATGTCCTCCTTAATCCTTAAAAGCTATGAGCACGATTAGGACAGAATAAACATTTAAACAAGTACAGAGACAGATTAAAACGTTCCAGACATCTGGCCGATTGTGACCTCGTAGATATATATATATATGTTTAAAATGATTAAATACTGAATTGTTCATATGCTACATAAGTACATGAAACGTTTATTCAGTGGTAATTTCACATCTATTTAAAACTTATACGTAGATCAATTTTGAAGTTTGTCAGGTATTCTCTTATATGCGTTGTTTACAATATCAATAGCGTATGCGCTGCTCTCTCATCTATAATTTTCTTTATCCCGGCCTCGGTGATCGTGTGGACTAGAGCGCTAGGTTTCGGGTTCGACTCTGGTCCAGTGAATTGGTATTTGTTTCTGTGCTTTTAAATGAGTATTAAGTGATACATAATTCATAGGCATATCTAGTATTCATAAAAATCTAAAATAAGGAGCGTGGAGGTGAGCTATGATACATGACACTAGCGTCCAAGAGGTTACGGTGTCGAATTACAGCAGAGGAAGCTTCTTTCCAGATTTTGGAAGTATTGCACTCATATAATCTGGACATAGCATGTCCAGATTTGGTAAATTTATCAAGTTAAATTATCTTATTTTTCACGTAGTATATTCATCTATTATTACAACAATTATACATATAGGTAATAACACGTACGCCAGATAGTTTCGAGATTCTCAGCAAATTAAAACAAGGTGATGCCTTGTCCCTGATATTCTTTAACATTGCGTTAGAATATACGATTATAAAAATAAAAGAGGATAAAAGGGACTAACGTTGAATGGCTTAAACCAACTGGTTATATACGCGAATGATGTAGATTTAAAATAGGGGACGATATAAATGCACCACAAAGTAACACTGATATCTTAGTAGAAGCTTGCGGTGAAAATAGGTCAGCACGTGAACGCAGAGAAAACAAATAGATGATGACAAGCCGAAACAGGCAATAGAGACAATGGAGAGGTTGAAGAAAATAGAGACACAATACTCAAGAATAATATAATCACTGTAGTAATTAAATTTAATTTCTTAAATGGAATTATTGAATTACTTTTTTAATCGAATTATTACAGTAAAGTGCATAATTCCTGACATAGGTAGTTGTAGCAGCTTACCATTTTCTCTCGAAATATTTAGTTGTAGCCCATTAGCTATAGAGAAATAGAATACATTTATATACATATTAACTCATAATGACTACGTTCAATTTATTTATTTCAACTCCATCATGGACGCTAGCACTCAATTGCAGGAGTCTTACATATTTATTTTAAGAAGAAAATATCTTTATACAAGCTCAGGAACAAACAAAACATGAAGCTTAAATGTTAGAAAAAAAAGATAAATAATTGAGAAAATATTGAATTTTGTTTTCTGGATATGATTTCACTAAAATTTAGCTTATAGATTCAGATTTTCATATTTTGTCGAGTTAATTTCATATAAACATAAATCAAAAAGTAAACATGTATTTATATGATTTAATGATAGATATAAAAGCTTGAATAGTATGAAAGACATTCTAAAGGCATAAAAGACATTTGTCGCATTTTGTAACAACATTATTAAAGCTCAAAAGCATCTTAAGTTTTAGGAATTTAATAAGAAAGCTTTCATCTCAGATTATAATGAGTAAGTAGGATTAATGTGGATTCTTGTGAATGAAAGTTTTATAAAAATACAATTAATATTCCATCTACAACACTACAATTCTCGGTGAATATTTCATGTACATTAATGCATGTTATTCACTCAAATTTATCTTTAATGACTCTTAACGACATATTAATCATTAATAAAAGCCTTTACCAAAGTTAAAAATAACACTATGAATTATTTTCATAATAAGTAGGAAAAATACATTTAAGTTTAATATCAGCAAGTTTTCTATTTTTTTCATAATGGGTTAAATATTCACTGAGAATTGGAAGGAAAACTGTCCGGGACATGCTTTGCATTCTATTCGCTACCACAAAACAGCAACCTCTAGAATAATACGCTGTATATACAGAACGTCGAATATTTAATTCTAATAATGACAAAATAGAATTCATGAACACAAAATAGTGATAATGTCATCCACTGATATCTTAAACAAATAATATGATCAAATCAATAAAACAATATGAACATTTAGTCATATATGATTGCGTTCTGCTAAGATATTTTACGATATATATATGGTAAAATACTTATTGACTTTCAATAACTATTTACTTTAATATCAGAATGTTAATAGTAACTGGTATTTCTTAACATAGGAAATTATTTTATTTATTAAATTTAATTTTTTGAACTCTACCTACAGCTGCGATCTAATCCCAACTTTTCCAATCTGACTTATGAGGTTCCGGGACAAATGCAGATGAAAGAAGAGCTTTGTAAAGTTAAAGGGTTTGTCTCCTCGTTTTACTTTCTAATTTCTTTCTCACTTGGAAAGATCTCTTCTGTTCTTCGTTTACAGCTCTACAGAAAACTGGTCTGAATAGCAATTCTATGAAATTACTATACTTTATTCGCTGTAACTTTGCACCATAATTTAGTATAGGATGATTATGTTTTAGTTCCAAGTACCACAGAGAGTTAGAATTCAGTTATTTTACAACATTTACGTACGGTAGGAAGTACTTGCATATGAAACATTCGCAAAGGAAACTCAGGTCCCACATATACCTTAGACGTACTCTAGTTTTGGTGCAAAGTTACCGGGAATGAACTATAACTTTATAGATTGCAGGAAGCTGGAAGAATGAATGAATATTTATACTAACAAGACACCAGAATTATTTAACTTAAATGTTTAGAACTGTTTTCAAATGTTAGTAATATAGTTTGATCATTTTCAACAATAAAAATAATTCCACGTTTCATCGTATTTGGAAGGTAAGAAAGCTCAAGAGAAATATAGACTTGTATACGCTTATTTTTATTCCAATTCTTACCTTCTGTAGCTATTTGTAAACCTCTATCACCTGAAAATATACAAAATATGTATTGCTTTTATTATGAATGAAAGTATTGGTCTCTAACGACGAATTAAAACTTGATAAGATCTTTTCTGTTTTCGTTTCTGTACCACTTGATGTGATATATCTTGCATTTACGTTATCCCATACACTGTTTGGGACTTTATCTAACTTGAAGTCACTTAAAATGCTATATTTTTCTGTAACCACAAAATTTGCAGAGACTTGTCTGACTTTTAAGAGCAGCCGAAATCGTATATTGCAATTTTTTCAGAGCTCAGTGAAAATTTACTACTTATTACACGTACATTATATTTAAGGGTGCATATTAACTTCTAGGAGAGTTTGAATATACTAAAAGTAAGGTCTAGATCATATAGACCTATAGTTTTTTACTATTAAGGAAAGCTTGAAATTCACTTTTGGTATTGTGTCAAAGTCGGAATGCATTTGAACATATCTTTAAAAATTCCTATAATCATATTAATAAATGAAATTGCATAAAAAACATCATTATAATTATCATTTCCACTTTACAATGTTAACGTGTTTTCATTTAGTTTACATCACTACTGTATAGTATTACTTTGCAATATTAAATATTATTAAAAAAGGAATGTGTAAGACGTATTCCTTTATCGTCCATACAAAACTATTTTATTATAAGAATGGAAATTTTACCTGAATGTTTGTCTAACAGCTTTTCTGTAAATATAAAGAAATTAAATATATGATTACATTATGTTTTGTTTCTTTTACATTATTACAGTTTAGTTTATGCAGACTCGATAGAAATACGCTTTCTACGGTAAATGATATTATTAATTCTAAATTAAAATTTTCTGTTTGAATGTTAATAACATTGAACGACATTCTAGTTTTTCTCTCATATTTCGTCTCCGGTTTATTGGAACGAAGATACAACTAGAGATTGCCTGCTATGCTAGAAGCTCTGGGTGTGCAGAGCAATCTGTGCACGGGACGATATTTTAAGTTGTAGATAGTTCATAAGAAAAACGAGAACTTACAAGTCGTAATGCATCCCTAGAAGAAGGTAGTGCCATCTGCTAGCTAGATACCAAACTACGTACTGTATGAGCAAAAATAAGGCTGGAAAGCCGGTGTTAAACGTATCTTTGATGTTTTGCACGTCTATAATGAAAGGAAAAAATCTAACCTAACTTTACTTAACCTATTCTGTGAATTGTGTAAAATTCTGAAAATGTGTAGAACGAAAAGAAATCTAATTTTACTTTACTTAAGCAGTTTCAGTGAAGCAAAAGAGAACAATTATCTTTATATACGAGGTTTGGGGCATTTGTCAGGGTCACTTATATCCCTTGGCTCTTGGATTAATATTGATGTGTTTTGTTTTTCAATAAAATATATAACCCTGTTCTAAAGGCACAGCATGGGCGGATTTATTTCGGGGGCATGGGGGAAAACTTGTGTAAAAACGTGTACAAAATATCTTAAAATAATAGTCGCAGGTAGCAAAGTCCATAGAAGTGATAAAGCTAGTTTTAGCGTAAGGATATTCTAAACGGGTTCTATCCCCATTCCTTGAAACCTTATGTTTCCCTACACTACCGAAACCGCTCATACGCTTACTTGTTTGAGAAATTTTACATAATTGAAGTTTTTTTTCACTCAACGATCGGAAATGAAACAGGGACGAAATTTCTCATTTGAGGTACAAAAAGATGCAATTCCACATAGCATGTCAGCTTGTAACAAGGTTGTTAGTCATTTTCTTTGAGCTTGTTAAACTTGATATTGTGTTAAGCTTGATAAACATGCATGAATCATAATTGTTGGAACAATTGGTTCCTATAACTAGGCTAATTGAGGCTTGTTGAGGCCTGATCCTGAGATCCCTAAAAGCTTTAGAAGAAATTTAAAAAAAAACAATAATGGAACAACCGGAATATGCGAGAAAACTTTGCTAAAATTTGAAATCTAATTGAATTTGGTATCGTTGCATTCACTGACTAAATTATCTCAGTGCGATGCAGTCTTTTCACGTACCAGGACTGTTTCGTCATAAGCAAATCTCCGGCAGGTACAGCCATTTACTGCAACCATCCCTTGCGAAACTGTTCAGCCAAGTACAATGTTGAGAAAGCGAACTACGTTTAGTCGGTTTGTGGTCTGGTGACTACATCACCAAATTGATCCCTACCTAAGTTAACGTTTATTTATTTTTTTAAAGAAGTATAGTAGTGTTTTCGCTGACAAGACTATTTTAACTTTGATTCTTGTAAATTAGACTCCTGGATTAAACCTTGTTTGAATCTTTTCGGCTTGATTTGGTAAGTTCCTATCAAGTTGTCACACTTGTCAAAGAAATTTTGATTCACTTTTGACCCAGGGCAAAATCGCTACATCAAATGTAAAATATAACCCCAGTAGCACACAAACTTTGAAAATACGTGTAATAATCGTTAGTATCGAAACATGATGTTTACGTTTTATATGTACGCAAATGTCCGTCTGTTCAACGGTTTATTTGACGTTGAATATTGGTTGACAAGTAACGATGAAGAAACGGATTTCGTTGGCCAAAACAAAGCATAAATGCTGTCTATTGGTATACACACATTTCGTTTCATTTTATCCGTTGCTTTCATCATGACATACGGTGTTAATTTTCCAACAGTAAATAATCCCAGCGTCTGCTGTGGTGTTCGAAGACAGGAACGTTCTGCACTTCTCGTTGGTAGCTAGTCGCCTTATCCCTTCATCCATGGATCCACCTTGAGAGTCCACTGTTCTTTTACGGTATCTGTATTAACACGCAGTCTAGAATGGAGTTGCGTCGTTTCATCATCATGTAAGAATAAGAATAAAGAATACTTTCCTTCTTTCCTTGTTGTGCGCATTTTCTTTAACATTTTGACAATCGCTTCACTATTCAATTTATATTTCTCAATAAGTGTGGATGTTGCCCTAAAAAAACGCATATAAAGCGAAATCTATGTCATACTTGAAATCACTTCTCATTAACGCTCTATTAACGAAACTAAATGTTCGTTGACATTTAATTTAAAACTCAAACTATTTTCAGCATGCAAATAAGAACATAAAAATTAGTTTGTATCATTCAGTTGATTTTTAATTATATATATATTTTTTGACATAACATTAGTAAGAAACACATTAAACAAAATCTATACTATAGTTGAAAATAACATATTGAATACACGTTGTATTATCAACGCAATGACGTCTTTGTTGAAATATGGTTTTAAACGAAACGTAATGATTTTCAACCGATAACGGTTAATCAACGTTGAAAACACGTATGTGTGCTATCGAGGAAGAAATAGTCACTTTTTTTAATTGATGCAAGAAAGAGACACCGCACATTTACAACTTGGATCATCGTTGGAAACAACCGAAATTATCAAATCCTTTTTTCACCTATCTAAAACCTGAAACTGGCAAAATTTGAAGCGAATATTTTAATTTGACTTGCCGTCACTGGCAACAAAAACAATATTTCTTTTGGATAAAGGAGTATAAGAAATTTTCTCACATCATTCACTAAATTGTTGTTCATAGCAATCACAATCTACAATTTTCATTTATTTTAAACCACATTTTCAAATTTGATTGAAAATGTATATTTTAATCTGAATTCAGCCATAGAGCTATACCAAGCAATACAATATTCGGTTAATGGCTCTGTTAGTGATCACACTATTTGTTTAGTGAGGGGGCAGTTACTATTCTGTTCTTTTTAAGTGCACATTTTAGCATGTATACCTAACCATGTCCAGCACTAACTGCGTTTTATTTCTAAACCTACATTTAATTCTTTAATTTCTAATTTGTTTTATGAGATAAACGTTTTCACATTAATTAGTGTAACAAGGAGCTCAGAAAATCACTTGATATTTTTATGAAAAAATTCGTGAGACCCAATTAACTTTGAAATGATGTTCTATTGTATTGAGTAATACTTAGCAAAAAACCATGACATTGATTTGAGAGACATTCTTTGTAGATATGGTCTGTAAATTTCAATGGACTAACGTGGAACCACATGGTTCAATACGGAACACGGGTGATAGCATTCTTTGTTGGATCTTTTTTTCCAAAGTCACGACAAGTGACTTGTGAAATGACAATTTAGCACACTGAAAGTTTTAGAACTCATTGTTTGTCCATTTGCATCGAATGTTTTGCTGTTTTAGTCAAGCTTAAGAATTTTTTATGTGGGAGTTAAGATGAAGAAATGAGAGAACAGTGGAAGCAAACACAGAAGGGAAGTACTTCTATACAGAGCAATTTTCGTAAAATCAACACTCTCAAAAGAAGTAAAGGATAGTTAATGTTGATTATTAACATTCGAAGCAAAGTTAGACTTCTCCACCCGTCCGAAGTTCTTCCTGTCTCAACGGTATACGATTTTCCTTTCTCATTACAGTCTGATCAGCAAACTGCTCAGAGTAGGCAATCAAGGTACAAAAATACACTCGTCCATGAGCGGATTTGTGGGGAAATGGAGGGTTATGCCCCCCAGTCATTTCAGAATGACTTTAAATGTTTCATTCTGAACGACAGCTTTTAAAGTCATTCCCCCCCCCCCAGGGTCTCTCTCCTAAATCCGTAAATTACGAGGTGATCGTTTTTATATACCCAAATTATAAGTGACAAAAACTCGTCATATTTTGTACAAATAAACTATGGACCTTAATATGATCATGTACGAAATATGACAACGTTATGTCACATATATTTCGGGTTATATTTATAAAATATTGCCTCGAAGTTTTCTCAATTCGTCAATGTCACTTGTATCCCTTTGATTCTAAAGTTAACAATTAATGCTCATGTGAAAATGTTCAGCAGCTGAGGGCAAGAACGGCAGATGTGACAACAGAAGAAGTTCGAGCTTCGTGTGTAGAGACTATGGCAACATTTACAGATATTCGCAAATTAATTTACGCGATCAAAGTGAAAATGTCAAACTATGATATGGACAGTGCATACTATCTATAGTCAATCATAGTACGTCAAAAGCCTTGCAATTATAACATGAATCTTAAGCAATCTTTATCCATTTACATACTCAAAGGGTGCAATGTACTTCACATGTGGGGTAGTATATTTGAGTGTTAACATTCATTCTAAATATGTAACAACTTGTTGTAGTACTATTTGAAAAATAACATATGTTGATTTGGAAATAGACTTTTGGCACTAGTGTGATAGACTATAGACACTTCCTTTTTTCTGTATCATGACTCCAAAGTTTCACAATGTTTGTTCAAATGAATTTCAAGATATTTGTGTATGGTAAGTTTATAGCCTTTGGAATGTTCCAGAAATTTAGAAGCTACAGAGCTTAAATGTGAAACACATCTTACAAATTTATTTGAGTGGAAATTTCTATATCGTGAAAATTAATTGAAAGTTTAAGAAACTAATTACTTTCTCAATGTGCCATTTTGCTACAATCTTCCATTTGGCATGTTCTACGCATATTTCATCAATATTATGAATATAGGTATGTTGTGGGAATTTGAATGCGGAGAGTATGAAGAATATTTTATATTGCAAGAATATAGAATATTTCCTAAATACACAGCAATGAAAACTGATGAATTCTATCTTTGTCAAAATTATGCTCAATTTCGACGTTAGTTATTAGTCACCCAAACCTATTGTCAGAAGTGACGTAATATCTCTACAAATAATGACGTAAGCCACATCTGCTTGCTAAATGATGATCAACATTAGACTCAAAGAAAATACTTGAAAATTATGAAGACTGAGAAGTGCTCATTAAAAGGGATTCTCGGGAAAAGCAACGAGGAGCTGACAAATGTGAAGCAGGCAATCGCATCGCAGTCACAAACCTTGTACAAAGTACATTGCTTTCGTCCAACTTACATTCTAATTTCGTAGATCAGCATGACTTACGCCATTAACGAAGACATATTAAGTCATGTGCGACTATGTCGCGTTAACTTTTGGCACCTGTAGCTCCATGTGGAACAAGCCATTTTGTTGATAAATTTGGACATGATTAATCATTGTACAATGTGGAATTAATTTTTTTAAATGCAGTGGGCAGAAAGTGCTATTTAAAGCAAGAAAAGAAAGCAGCGAGTTTCCTTTATTTTATGTTAAACTGATCTTTTAACAATGTAAATTCTTCGGTTTTATGGAAGTTCCATATTGTGATAGCAATGTTGCTTAAGTGTCTGAAGGACACTGAAATATATTGAAGAGGATTCATGATCAAAGAATAGTTGTTCAGCGGGAAAGGGACAAGAAATTGTATTTGTGCTAAAGCTAAAGCTGGTATGTTTAAGGATGCCTTTCAGATGTGCCCAAGAATAGTAATAAAGTTGGTTTGGTTGCTTCCATGATACTCAGCGCTTACTTTCAAGTAGATAACTTCTGTTATAGCACACTTAGTTCAAATACTGCACAAAATATTGTGGTCTATTTACTAAATATAGATTATACCTAGCTGTAGGAGTTGTTGTTATTCTATTCTCATCTTCATACAGCATAGGTTTAAATTATTTCTAAATCATAGGACAGTATACTAACGAATTGTACACTCTTTAAACCTAATGTTTATTCGGTTGCTGTTTTTGGTTTAATTCAGGATTATGGATTATTCTTTATGATAAAGCCTACAGAAATCCGTGTCTAGAAATACAATCTGAGGAACTACAAGATGTAGAGAGATGCTTGAAGTGTCGTTGAAAAGGTCTTATCTAGACTGGCTCAGTCGCACCGGAAGTGTCTTCATTGGTGCAGTAATTCAGCGTTGCCAAACCGTTTTTACAATCAATTGTTCAAATTGCTTCCATTCTTTAGACCTATCTACGCCAAGCTTGGCATAAACATTATTTAACACAATAGACAAGTGCTGTGGATTTTCCCGTACCTAAGCACTGCCGCTGTCAGCGTTGCCAACCTATTTTATAGAAATTTAATGTTTGCATGGCTAACAAGAGATCGAAGCCTTCGCGATAGTTAGGAGAATTACAGCTCCAACTATTCATTCATGTGTGGGCCAAAATACATTCACTCTACTCTGATGAAAGGTAAAGATAAAATTATTTTTTTGGGCGCTGACAGCAATGTAGCTTACGCACGTCCTGAAACGGGGGAAAACCCTTATCTTCGTCACATCTAAATTCTTCTCTAGAAATTTAAACTGTATTCAGTGTATGCTACTGACTACCTTGTTTTAACTATATATCTATTTCTTTTTATTCTTTACCTTGCAGGTCACAATTTCTGTGTCCGTGATCACGAGTTCAAATACCGCCGGAGGTTCTCTTGAACGAAGTAGTTCGGAGCCCACTTTAGCAAAAGCTGCAGCTCCCATTCTTAGTTCATTTCAGGCGTTAAAAATCCCTTTCGGTAGGCCTACAGGCTGAGGTAGATTTCGAAGTTTCGCTGGGAGCCGGGGTTCGCCCCCCAACTTCAGTGCTTTTGAGAGAATGCGCCTTCTATATCTTAACCAAAATCTCCCTGCAGCACTACACCACCACGGAGTACATCTTCACCCTCATACGGTTGGCTGCGCTCCCAAAGGGAAGATTTGCCCCATTTATTGTAACCTACTCTTGGCCATACACCTTCATTGAAAATTTCGTTTCTCTACCTTCAATGATTTAGAAATTGGGTTTTTGGGGCGGCCATTTTGGATCGAAGTTGACGACGTTTTGAAAGTTTTCTTATTTTGTCGTGACCTACTTGTGATAGTACAACTTCAAGTAAAATTTCATCTATCCAGCTCAAACGGTGTGCAAAATGGGATTTTGGGCGATCATTTTGGATCCAAGATGGCGACTTTTCCCAAATGTTGTGATATTTCCCTAAGCTACTCGTCATAATGCACCTTTATGTCAAATTTCGTATCTCTAGCTCAAACGGTGTGGAAAATGGATTTTTAGGTCCGCCATTTTGGATCCAAGATGGCGTCTTTGAACTCATTAGGTAACATTTTCATAATCAAAAAGTGATGTTGTACCTTTATGCCAAATTTGATTTCAATAGCCCCAGCGGTTTAGGCTGTGTATTCTATACAACAATGGGTTCGGCGGCCATTTTGGACCCAAGATGGCGACTGATTTTGCTCATTAACGAACTTAACCGAGCTATTAAGCCTATAAACAACATATAAAAATTTGGTTCAAATATCTTCAAAATTATGGCCGCTAGCGTGTTAATATATAAATATATACTTTCATATCGTACCGATCTCAATAGGTATATTTTCTTCGAAATCTACCTAATAATCATTCAATCAATCTTGACCTCGTAACAAAACGCAGAGTTTCCTAGGAAAAGGCTTTGCGGTCCGGATACTGCCCCGGAGCAAGGTATTTGAAGACACCTGATGTAAAATGATGTATAGTCACATCTGTTAGACTAAAGGATAAGGATAACAGGAAACATATTAATTTACGTCGGAAACTATACTTATTAAAACACATCGTCAATAGAACTATTTCACATGTTGAAGAACAAATAACAAATCGAAGGCGGGGATAGGGTAGTAGGAATATGGACTTCAATGATACACAAATAAATTTAAGGATATTTGCCCACTGTTAAATTTTTTCCAAATATTTATTTAAAAAAAAAAAAACTGCATGGAAATTCACTAACTTGCAAAATAAAGTCCCACCTTTCATTCAGTTTTGAGGAATGCTTGAAGAAAAGTGAAGCGATACTTGAACACGGGCTATTCAGTTAAAAGTCCAGCGTCTTACTGACTGGGCTAAACTGCCACGAATAAAACACTAGATGAAAAGAGTATAGAGGGTCAAAAATATGTTGCCCAAAGCTTGAAAACATAAACAAAGTTACTCCCACGGCTTACGCCATGTATTAATAATAACTTCTGTTTGTTAACTAAAAATCACAATTCCGTTCATTGAAAATATTTTCAATTTCTGCGAAAGTCAGTGATCGAAATGGCAGCACAAAACATTTAATCAGAATTGTATGTTTGGTTACGATAAAAAAAAAACCGTTTTCTCTTTCTACGCATGTACAAGCATCACACAAACTGAAAATTGATAACCACCAGTACCGCAAAATGAATCTCTCTGTGTTTTTCCAAGATTACTGCTAATACAGTACTAACATTTATCTTAAAACATTACTGAATATATCAAAGCAATTTCCTAAAATTTTAACGTGCATTTCACACTTTGAGTTGTTCATTATTTTTGTAGCAAGTAACGATTACCAGCGAAAAGGCTCTTCCTTCACTTTAACTACTCGATTCAAGAAAGTGAAATATAACAAATTTTTACTCACACTTTAAGTAATGATTCATACTTGATTCATAATGTAATGAATAATAAGAAGTGCGAATTAAGTCTCTCAGCATAACTTTGTCCTACTAATTTCGCTCCAGTCAACTCAATTTCTTATTCAAAATGGGCTGTCTTTAGCAAATGCTTCGGACATTGTGGGACTTTTATTAGAAACAAAATATATAATTTAAACTATTAACGGCAATGACAAAGTTATCAGTTAAATCCTAAGTGAAGTGAATTTGATCAAACAGATGAAATTTTGAATAAAATGTTCATTCAGGAAACATTCTACAGAAAATTTATGTTCACTGTCGAAAAAGGCAAAAATTGACCAATGATACTAGTTTGAAACATTACATTTGAAAGGAAATACTTGCCAGTGCAATGCTCGAATTTTCAGAAAATGAAGTATTTACGCTCAGTGGTAAGAAAACTATGTGGATCATTGGTATCTTGCTCATTATATATATATATAGGTGGTTGACAGAACGTTAAGTTTACTCTCTTCATAATGGAGAGCATCCGTCACTGTTTTGATCATTCGGAGCACTCTTACCCTTTATTTAATGCATTTGAAGCTCTTCACAATTTAAATCAATGAGTTGAAATTCATAAATATATTACCACCCCTCCCAAATGATGTTAGGTTAGTAATGCATTTTGAAACTAAAAAAAACAACAACATGTATATAATTACTTTCTTACCTGTTTCCTCGTGAACTTGATTCTCGATACCTGCAACATAACAAATTTGATATATTAAATATAATAATTTAAGTAACATATTATTACTGACTAGTTATAACATATAAGAGAGTCTGGACACATACACAAAGATATAAATCGTTGCCGTGATAGAGCCTCGAACCCAGATCTCTCAGTTGCTGGTAGGACCTTTGTGTAAAGCCAAATAAAATATAGTTCTTTCGTCCTCCATGATTTGCTGTAATATTCACCAAAGGAAATCAACAAATGCAGTAAGTTTCTTGGCATCAGCATCAACAGAAAAGTTGGTGCAGGTGACGAACGAAGAAAACTTCATGTCCGCAGAAATTTTTTGTCGTGCCGTGGTAGTTCAATGATTTGAATATGCAACCAACCTCCAACTTGTAGGGCCGGGTTTGAATTCCAAGCACGGCAATGACAAATACATTTGCGTATTTAAAAAAAAAATCTTACGTAGAGAATTTGACCGAACAAACGGAACTTCGAATAAACTTTTCTGTCAGCAAATAGGTCAAGTTCTAAGAAAGTTTATCTTCATTTTCGAGAAATACAAAAACAGGCAAATCAAATTGGTTCGAATTAGTATATAGGGATTGAAATACGAGGTGAAGGAGAGAAACCGGACTCGTTCTTTGGTGGGCGGGCCAGTGGTGGTAATTACATGCTTCCGCCGTTGGCAACCTTTTAGGGGATCCTACTGCACCATTCTTTCGACTGACAATGTTGTGTGAAGTCGTGGTGTAACGTAGTAAAGTTTTTGTTAAGCACCACTCGCTCGTTCGGCACTTTTTTTGTGATGGCTAAAAGATAACCGCGAGCGGCTGTAGAATTGTTATCTGTTATGCAAAATGACAGGGAAAACAGTTATAATGCTTGAAATAGCTTGCAAGGAAGCTGCTCTGTTGAAAACGTAAGTTTACAAGTGTTTTTCCGCTTCGAGAATGGCTAATTGTCACTTCTGCAGACAACCCTCGCTCAGAAGGAATCTCGATCTCCCGGACGAGTGAAAACATAGCGTAACTCATGAACTGATTGAGGAAGACCATCACAGAACCATTAACGAACTTGTTGATTGGTCTGGTGTGTCCTGCCAGCGGATATTGAGCGAGGAACAGTAAATGAAAACAATTGCAACATAATTAGTGCCTTATGGTGGATCAAAATTTTTAACGAAAAACAACATGGACCAGCTTCTCCATCCGTCATATTTACTTGATCTTGCTCGGTACGACTACTTTTTATTACCCCGAATGAAAAAAAATGTCCTTAAAGGAAAACATTTTACTGACGTGGAAAAGGAGAGTATAAAAGAATGGAGGAATTAACAGCCATCACTTAGCAAGAGTTTCATGTCTACTTCGAAAGATGAAAATCACGTTTAGACAATACTTTGAAAGGGATCCAGTTTTTAACACCCCCAAATAAATACACATTTTTAATACATATATCCCGTTTCTTTTAGGTTTCCCCCTCGTATATGTCACTGAAATGCTCGAATAATCAACAAATAAAAATAAAAATAGATAGAGTTAACAAAAATAAAAGCTCATACAAGTCCAATTTTTAATAACATAGGCTTTAAGTCTTTGGGCTTCTTTGGCCTTCCTTGTTTGTATTTTCCATTCCAGATCCTTAAATCAGAAATATTATTGTCTACTCTTGATTGCGTGATTAGTAGCATGTTCAAATGAAGCGGTCTTGTATTTTCTCTTTAAAGAAGCAGGTTTAATGGACATTTTATTGTATATTATAATTAAAATTGTATTTCCTTAAATAGCATATTTCGTTTTCCCCTAATGGGTCTTCGGTCTTTAGAGTAAAGACTGAAAGCAAATCGTGATCGTATGCGAAACAATTCCCACTCCTCGATTGATATTTCGTCTTGATCATAATAGACTCGGGCTCTTTTTAACTTTAGAGGGGGGGGGATAGTTTGTTAGTTTCATTTTCATATAAAACAATGCGTCTAGTTATCGAAAGACCCAACAGAACAAGCAAGGAACATGGAATTCTTGCTATGCTATAGCGCTAAGTGCATATAATATGATTATTCCTGGGAAGACATAATTTTCATAAGAATGACACCTTTAAGCTATACCTTTAAGCCTCATTGTCGGAAGCCGTTGGACTATTTGCTTTGTGTATTTGTATTATTTAATCTAAATAATAATGAAAGATAAATCTATTCGTTGTTACTTACCATTGAAATGATCTTTCAGTGCATCTATGAATCCGACAAATAAGTCAGGATAATTTATGTCTCCTGGTAAAAGAAGTAACAAAATGTAAGTGCATGTTCCTTTGTCACATGATAACTAGGTTAACAGAAGCGTTAATAGCAGAAACAGACGAGTCCAAAATCCTGTGATGTAACATAAAGGGGGAAGTTATCTGGCTTTATAATAATTAACGACCAATCTTCAGCTTCTGGCACGGGGGAGATAGCTAGGACAGGGACTAATCTCCTGTTGGCAGACATCAGATCGCTTCCGTTATTAGACTTAAGTTTTCGCTAGCCAAGCTAAAATGAGGTCTGCCAGTTCCCTACAGAAAAACTAACCATAGCTTTCAAAGTACAATAAAAACTTTCTGCTTAAATGAAATTTTAAGCTTTCATGACGATTTTCAATAATAAAAGATTTTCTTCCGGTTTCTCGTCATTTATTTTTTACTTATTCTAATGTCTTACAATTATTTCAGCGACGTATCTGTCGACGTCCTCAGAGACGTTATGAATACGTTTTAAAATCCGCTATTGTTGATGTCTAAATTTGATTTAATTTATAATTGTCATATTTGTTGAAGTTCTGTTTATGCAGTGTTATTTCAATGGATCCTTTTTAAATAATCACTGTTTTTTGTAACCCCTCTGTCAAAAATCAATGGATTCTCCACATTCATACAAGCAGTGTTCCGCCACAGCTGATTTTTCTGCTTTACCTTTGTTACAATGTACCCGATTCTCTTCAATTCTGGTCTCAATAGTTCTTTCTGTCTGACCAATATACAATTTATCACAATTGCAATTGATTTTGTACATACTTTGAAATAGATCATCTTTGACAGATCACAATTTATTCTTCCTTTTCGACGGTTTTCTTTATATAGTTCTAATTTCATATTAGTAATGGAATTAGAACTACACATAAACCTCCGTCGAGAAGGAAGAACAAATTGTGATCTGTCAAAGATGATCTCCTATGAACACTTTTTGTTTGAATAAGGGGAATCCATTGATTTCTGACAGAGGGGTTACAAAAAAAAAACAGCGATTATTTAAAAATAATTATAAAAGAAGCCATCGAAATAAAACTGCATAAACAGAACATGAACAAGTATGACACATAAATTAAATCAAATGTAGACATCAACAATAGTGGATTTTGAAATGTATTCATAACGTCTCTGAGGACGTCGACAGATAAGTCTATGAAATAATTGTAAGACATTAGAATAAATAAAAAAAATTAAATGATGAAAACATGAAGACATTTTTTCCAGTTGTTTTCAAATAACATTTTAGTGATAATCACTCAATAGCACCTATCATATTTATATATGAATTGATGAATTAGGATCAGCATATCGCCGCTAAAACGCCTACAGATGTAAGTGACAAAAACGTGATTTAGATATTATATTAGCAATGAGTTGTCGGTAACAGGTACTTTCATTTCACAAGCTGCATGTCTTTACTTTTTTTTTTACAAAGTTTTGTTTTGAAAAGCCATTAACACAATGGAAAAATCTGATTTTTTTTGTTCTCGATAAAAATAACCACGCCTGTATATGTTTCTAACGGCGTTATGTCTCAGGATCTCACGTTCTCTTATGTACGAGAGCATCTGCCTTGTATTTACAAAGAATTTTTGAAGTTTAAGTATAATTACAGCTGATCTTTAAGCATAATTACACCATAAACACTTGCTAAATATTATATATAATAGCTAAGTTGTTTGATATGGTTTAATTAAGATAATTTATAAAGTTAAGTCGAAATTAGATGACTAATTTTGCTTCTATGCATTATCGAAGTTTTCACACAATACTCTACACAAACATCAAGCTTCCATATTATATATATATGCTTGACATTTCATGTGCTAAAATCAAAGAGGAATTGAATTTTAGTGAACATTTTATGTTCTTTTGAAACTCGAAGAACAAAAGAGTGTAATATATATAAAAGTTTAAATAATAATAATAATAAAACAATAGTTGAAAATTTGGACAACGTATAATGAACTTCTAAACTTCTTTATTGTTTTCCTGTATGTTTTACTGCTTTCACCTAGAACCGTACTCAGTTTTTGAATATGTTATTTACTATTATCAAACACTTTAATACAAAAAGTTTATTTTATTATTTACTTATGATATTAATACTCTATAAACTGCTTATTTAACTGGTTAGTGTGAATACAGTGAATATAAAACATTGAAGCGTTTAAAATGTAAAGTCATAAGTTACATGCAATTTAATTGTCATACATCAATGTATGTTTACCGCTATGAATAATACGCAAACGCAACAGATGAATTAAAAGCGTAGTATACGATAGTCAATAATTTATAAAATAACACATTACAGAAAGTATATTGACAAAATAAGATATTTATAGGCACATTCACTCCAGGTTCTGCACGTAAAGCAAAAGACATTTATTACGATTTAAGTTGTTTTGTTTACAAAACCAACAGCAGCCAATTCTGTTTTTTGTTTTCAGGAAAGCAAGAAAAGGCGCTTCGAAATTCCATGTTTTCCTGAAATTCAATACATTTCTTGCATTCATACAATACCTGTGTGAACAGATTATATCAGAAATTTAGTGAAATTCTGTTAAATATATGGAATTTGGAACATTTTTCTTGCTCGATTAAAAGAAAAAGTATAAAAGTGACTATTATTGTTTTTTGTAAAACAAACCTTTAATTATACAGCAACAATGAATGGAAAATTAGAAGATTTGTATGAATAAAATAATATTACTAGAACGTTGAGGAACAAAATTGTCCGCCCATCAAAAAATTTACATTTTAGGTTTTAGCTAAACTCAAAAGAACAGGAATTTTTAGAACGATAATTACTGCAAGAAAATACAAACCTCAGAAACATTTATTGAAGCCAGTGAATAGTATAGAATAAGCCATTGCTGAATTTCATACCATTTACAAGAAGAAATTGGGAAGTCACACCGCCAATTGTATACCAATTAAAAGGTCTCATTGAGTCTAAAAGATTAGATTGCCCAAATATATCTAGTACGAGTTATGACCGCTAGAGAGCCAAGAGGATTTTAGGTTCTACCTCGTGCGCTTCTCCACTTACGAACACCGTTCTTGATTTTATATATTCCGCGTAATCCACTAAATCATATGTATCACAAGAACAAGTGGTTCCACCTATAAAGAGATCCCGGGTATGAAAAGTCATCGGAAAAGCACATCAACTACTTTTAATACAGGGTGGAGCGGAGCCGACTGACATGTTTCACGTGCCCACTGCCGCCAAGAACTTAGGTATTCCACGTCATCAGCTTAAACAAACAAGCGCTTCATTTTCAATATTCGCTTCCAGGTCATGGAATATTGTACCTAATTCCATAATGGAAATTAAAACATTTCATGCTTTCAAGAAAGCATTAAACACATACCTACTATGCCAACAGCGAGTAAGCTCAAGCACACATTATATTCATAGCATAATTTGAACAACGAAATTTCACGCAGCTTTTTTCTTTCTGTACCGTGAAATAAGTGTTTGACTTTCTCGTAACTTTTTATCCTTTTGTGTATTGTATGTATAGTATCCGTGTTAGTTTATGTGTGTATGCTTATATGTTTCTCACTTTGTTGTTGTTTCCCAACTGATTCCCTTGCTTAAAGTTTACATATGTTCGCTATTTTTTTTACCTTCTATAGTCAAATTATTTTGTAACCTTTTTTTTTCTATTCTTGTCTATGTATCTATTCTTTTCTCAATGTATTCTTTGGACAAGGGTTAGAGGGGCAGAGCAGCCATAGGCTGAACCTCGCCCGTTTAAATAAAGAATTTTTCAATTCAACCACGACAAGCTATCGCGGAGGCCCACTATTCAGATTTGAAATGTGTCAGTTGGCTCCGCTCCACCCTGTACTACAAGTATTCATTGCATACAAATTGAATTTTGCAGGAAGGTTTCATAATATGATAAATTCTGTAAAGAACGCAGTTAATGAATGGGATAAAAATTAAAAATAATCAAAGATGTTGAGAACAATATTAACATATTATAAATGTAATTTGGAAGCATACCTTTTCCTCTAATTTCGAGCAATGAAAATTGTGCTGATGAATCTTGTTCATATTGAAAATAAGATCTATTTACAGATTGGTCAAAAATTCTTGGCTTTCGTTATCTGTATGATGCACCTTCCTTTTGAAGAGTACTCAAGTCTTGTCTTGTAAAGGTAAAATAACGTAACTACGAGACATTTCTAATATACTGTGTTAAGGGCAGTGAATGCGCTTTTCCAGTGGCTTTTTGTGTCCGGAGCTCTCTCCAAAGATGAAACCACTTGTTCATCTCATACCTATGATAGGAATATACATAATAAGTAGGACTGCGAGGAATACATAGAATCAAGAACGGTGGTCGTAAGTAGAACAGGACACAAAATAGAGCCTAAAAACCTCCTGTCTTTCTAGCGGCCATAACTCATACTACATATATGTGAGCAATCTAATCTTTTGGCATTAAACTATACTCAATGAGACCTTTGGGCGGAGTGACTTCCCATCTTCTCCTTGATCGTTATTTCTTGAAGATAACTTCAGACAAATTACTACCTTGTCTGTGGAAACCACGTCAATATACAAAACAGGCGTTTCAGAAGTCGCTAGTCTATCGCCACTTTAAAAAATTACGGGTCTATTACGTCTCCCGATAACAGAACACAGTTTCCTGAAAATTACGGACGTATATTTTAATTACATGTTCCTATGGAATACGACCATGCCGTCCAATCTTGAAATGACGCTGAAATTCTCTACGCGCGACCTCTACAATGCCATTCTTGTGATGTGCACACCACTTCGCTACTCCATAGTTACTAATTACTAGGGATGTGTAGTTCGCGAACGAACTGGTCTTTTTACTGACCAGTTCGAACTAGTTCAGAGAATTGACATATTGTAGTTCGCAAGTTAACTAAATCCGTGCGCATCTCACATATATAGTGCTCAGTAGAACAGCAGCAACCATAGAAGGAAAAATATAAAACAGAGAGAGAAAGTTTAATTCGCGTAGTGATCTAAATGCGCGCGCATACGAGAGGGAGTTTTACTGACGAAAATTACATTTACGCACTTCACCCCCGGCCCGATCGTAGACAAATCGCGGGAAATTTCAAGTTCAACCGTGTTCGCTTTTGTGATGTTTCTCAAGCAGATGTTTTACTCCGTCTCTCTCTCTCTCTCTCTCTCTGACTAGAATGGTGGGTGCATCAATGTATCTCTTTCATGGCCCTCGTGCTGCTTTGAAAGGAGTGGGCACAGAGGGAGGGAGGTATTGTAACAACACTTCCGGCCGGGGATATCTATTTCATTCTAATTTACCGTTGTTTGAACTAAAGTTGCAGTTCGCGAACTAGATACCAGCCAGCAGACATCTTGAAGGCTACCACGTGATCAGAAAAGCCCTTCTGGTGGTATAGGAGACAGTCTCAGTCGCGAACTATTAAATTAAACGAACTGGTCTTTTGAACTGCTCTTTCTAACGAATTAGTTCACTGCGAACTAGTCTTTGAAACGAACTGAACTGCCCATCCCTACTAATTAGCAAGCTGTTACGAGCAGCGTGCTGTATGCCATTCAGTGGTACCAACAACACAGGGTTGCCAGAAAACGATTAAAAATTTCCCGGTTTTGGGGATTACCTTGAGTAATTGCTATGTCCAATTATCGGTCGACAACTTTCAAATGAAAGACTACTATGGCTACGAAAATAGCGGAGGTATTGTTGGAAAGGTTTCGGAAAGACGAGTTCAAGCACCCATAGATCATCAAGATCATATGAACGGGTCCTAAGATAGGAAGTTCCATTTCTCGATAGTAACTTTCAACTCAGGAACTACTAGGGTTACGAAGGTCCCCGAGGTGTTACCGAAATGCTCTCGGCGAGACGAGTTCAAACCCACATAGATCATCCAGAACGGTCCAGCGCATCTCGAGATAAGAAGGAGGACCTTCGCTGCTGAAGCCTGACGGTGCAAACTCTCTCGACTGGGTTCCATATCACTTTTTTATCCAAGAGAGAGGTGAGAACTACAAAACTAATAAAACCCTGTCGCACGATCCTCCATGTCTACCCTGTATAGACTCCGTGTTAAGTAGTTTGATATAAGATATTAAAAAAAAAAAAATTAAAAGATTGGATTTATAGTACTACGATTGGGTAGCCAGTTCGGGTGATTTTTTCGAATGACACATATGAATACGTACATTTTTCTATTTGTTTCAAAATCGAGAAACGAACATTCTGCAGTTTTCGATATATTAAAGCTGTATAAAAGGTAACAAAATCCCGAAAGAACAGAGCTCAAATGAACCGGAACGGTGTTCTGATTCACGAATATCTGGAACTTTCCTGTTCCATCTCGTTACTGTGGTAATCATAGACAAGAAGTAGACCATAACACATTGACAGAGGTAAAGAGTTCCGTTCCGCGAAGATTTGTATTTCGAGCCCTTCAAAGTAGTACATCTGTAAGTAATAAGGGACAATTTTTTATACTAAATTTTTTAAAGATATTGAAAGGTTTGATGTCATAGAAGATAAGCCAATGATAGATAGAACAATCTGTTTTGAGTTTAGTTAATTTCAAGATTATGTACAAAAGTTGGAAGGGTTAAAGAAATAAAATTTCTTACAATGACACGAAAACCGAAGTGCAGAAAATGTTTATCTTTCACCTGATTGTTTCCAGGGCTAGAATACAGAAGTAGAAATATGAAACATGATAGTTAAGAGCATTTGAACGGTTGGATGGAAAAGAGACCTCAGGTCACTCAGGCCCTTTTATCGCAAATTGTTTTCCGCCTTCTTTAGGATATGAAATATGTGCCTGAGAAACTGCAGCACTTGGCAGTTCTGAAGCCATGTGAAGAAATGCTGGTAAACATGATGAGAGTAGCTGTTTCACGAATTTTGAAACAACACTCTAAATGAATCAGTTCAGCACTGTTATTTTTCTAAAATATAATATATATGTTGCAGACTGTTTGCAATAAAAACACAAAGTTTTGTTTGTACCATCAAAGTACAATAGATAGTACTTTGAAACGTTTAAAAGCTTGTTTCCCAAAACATCTTTTTCTCACTGAGGCCCTTTTTCCATCCAACAGTTCAATATTTTACATGGAGGTTACTTTACAAAACATGTTCATTATGTTGATGTTCTAATACGCAGAAATAGCTTCAAATGATCTTCCATAGCTTTTGTTTAAATATTAAGTATACCTTTATTGTAGAGCGAAGAGAGAAATTTTGATTTTGGTTTGACGCTTCTTTTCAGTTGAGCATCGATGTGAGTTGGAGATTCTTCAACATTCTGGGAGAAGAACGTAAGCGGAGAGAAATCGAAATAGCTGTCCCTGTCGTTGTCGGTGTCATCAAAGAAATAGTGTAGAGCACCATTCTCGACGCTATTATCTGCGCCTACAAATGCTATCTGAAACTAGAAATAAGAGTTTAAGTTAAGTGCGTATACTGTAAGTTTTATTATCTTCTGTTTTCACTCAAATGTACAATATGTTTCAGGGCTTCAATGGATACCTATTAACTATATATACTTACGGAACACGTGAACTATAAATACACTCTCAGATTATTGTTCAAAGAACTTTTATAAAAGTTACCCATTTGTATTACTATTATTATTATTATTATTATTATTATTATTATTATTATTATTATTATTATTATTATTATTATTATCATCATTATTTATAATGGATTCGCGCAGAAACATAAGTAGAAGATATAATCAAGACTGCACAGAAGATGAAGTGGAGATGGGATAGTCATATAGCTAGACGAACAGATGAAAGATGAACCATGAAAGATTTCTCATTCGATACCCATATTGTATACAGACAATTTAAAGCAAATATTAATAGTATCAACGATAGTATGTATCTGCAACGAGGTGTATAGAATTCTAAGGAATGGTGTCAAATCAACAGAATGAAAATTAGTACTGTTAAAACCAAATATGTTAGCCATGCCACTAACATCAAGTGTTTTGTTAGTAAGTAGAGTGTACCCAACGCTAATATATTGTGAAAGTGGATAATATTAGGAACATTGTAATAATATTCGACAGTAAGTTAACATTTAGTATTCATTTTGGCTCAATCACTACCGAAGATAGAAGATTAATTATTGGTTTTATATTTAATCAATAGAGAGAATTATCGAAAATTACCACATTTGTCAAGTTGTATAAAGTGTTCATTAGACTCAAGTTAGAATATGTTGCCATATTCTACTAAAATAATCAAAGATCAGGTTGAAGCCATTCAGAAATGCTTTATAAAATGTTATAAATTTTGATTTTCCTTTTTATTCATGTACGTATGATTACTGTTGTACCTACCTTTTAAACTTTTGCACAGTAGAAGAAAAGTGATTGCTTAAAAGTTTATTGGCAACTTAATATATAATGCATAGTGAATTCTTATTAAATAATATAAGATTCAAAATACCTACTCACCCATCAAGAAAATACAAATGATTATAACATTATCCCTTGTTCAATTGCAATTTAAAGACAATGATAGACAACTTTAACTAATCCTAATCTATTTATATTTCCTTGAGAATGTGAGTGTTTGTCCGATTATTTTTACATGTATTATCTCATTGCTATGTTATTCTTTCAATGACAATTGCTTTTAGCCGTTGTAATAAATAGTGATACTTTAACTTATTTTTCTTGTATTGTTTGCAGTCAAAATTGGTCTTCATTCAAATGTATTTTGTATTTTTATTGTACCATTGTAACTTCTATTTTTGTTGTACGTACCATGGCATCCATGTTAATGCGCCAATGTGCTGTATAGGCATTATAGCTGTTCACGGCTCTTGTAACATATATAACATATTATATGAAGCACACGTCAAACTGTGTGGGGTAGATAGATGCGTTGCTAACCTATATCTGCCCACTTATAGAATAATTAGATATCGTAGAGCATCAGCTTTAATATGTGAGACTCTAAACCAATATTACTTGGATTGCTTCGAACTACTCGTTTCAAAAATACACATAGCTTCCGTTATAGGACACTGTAGATCTTTGTTATTTATTTACTTTCATTATTCTATTCTCAACATAAACGGAACAATATATGTTCGTATTTAACGTATTAAAATTACAATTAAACTTATTTGTCTTCATTTACGAGACATTATAACATTTTATGGAATTCTCAGAATCAAATCTTTGACCCTGATGTGTTAGTTTTTGATCCAAATCTGCTGGAAGCATAACAGATACTATAAATATGTAAAAAAATAGTAAGTCAATCAGATAACAAAAAGGATAGAAAAGGCACCAGCCCATGCCCACTTGAGCAAATAAAATCTTCTTTTTTCTTTCAGCCTGACGTCCACATAAGAAACACGCGGGAAGTAACAAGGAGCAAATGCCTTAAACCTAGATCATGAAACATGTGCTTCCCAAGTGCCGATCCGTACCCGTTTCCAGATTCTCTAAAAATAAACTTACAGAGAACAACAATTGTCTGAATCAAAATCACCAGGAGTGTTGTGCATATAACATTATTTTTTCCTTCTGTATTTAATTCAACGGAGATTAGCAGAATTTTGAACTAATAACATATCTTAAGTCTCTAATTATCCCCCTGGCAGTTTCAGTTTTTGGGCAGGGATTAAATTACTTTGAGAAAACGGCAAATGAGACTTTAACTTTGATTCAATATTTGCAACATAGCATGAACTCTAGATGTATTTTTTCATAATCACACAGACTCAATCACACTCTACTTAGAGCTACTTTCTGTATCACTCTTTTAAGTTAAATTAAATTATACCTTATCCACTAATTCGAGATTTACTTACCTTTTTGTGAGTATTCTCACTTTTATAATTAAGTCCCTTATTATTACTTTAGCTTAAGGAGAAAAGGGTGATAGTGTTTCTAACTGCTGCTTATTTTGCCTAACTACTTATAATTAAACCTGGGGGAGTTACTGGACTCCCACCAGGCGCCTTCCCAGGTGGCGGATAGGGGAACGCCTACCAGATATGGTAGGTACCTTAAGTCGGGGCGGACCAAAACCATCACTGCTGCCTTGCAGTTTGTAGAGAGATCTACAAAGGCTAGGGAAAAGGACCCCAACAGATAACTCCTGGTCCTCCAGGTTATGGGTTGAGCGCAGGGCCAACTACCCTACCTCGAAAAAATAACACCAGTTCAGAAACCAAAAACACAGCCTCGGAAAGGTGGATCGAAGGATAATGGACAAGGAAATACGGAAAAGGACCATGACTGGAAGATAGCAACGTGGAACATTAGAACAATGAAACTACCCGGAAAGACGGAGGAAATTGCAGAAGCAGTACAAGGACTCAAAATAGATATAACAGCATTGCAAGAAATAAGATGGAAACGACAAGGAAGAATAGATAGGAAGTCATATACATGTTACTATGGAGGGAACGAAGATAAAACGGAGAACTATGGAACAGGATTCATTGTGTCGAAGAGAATCAGGAACAATGTAATATTATTCGAACGTGCAAACGAGCGGATAAGCAAAATAAGAATAAAAGGTGACCTTCCAAATTCCAAAACATGACCTTAATCACAGCCATGCGCCGACAGAAGAGAAAGAAGAAAGAGAAAAAGAAGGATTTTACGAAACACTGGAGAAGGAATACGAGAGAATACCAAAATTTGACACGAAGGTAATACTGGGAGATATGAATGCTCAAATCGGAAGAGAGGAATTTCATGACCAAGTGGCAGGTAAACACACACTACACGAAGAGACCAACGAGAACGGGACAATGCTGAGTCAATTTGCAATGAGAAATAGAATGATAATTAAAAGCACCTGCTTTCCGCACAAAATAATCCACCTAGGAACATGGAAATCACCTGACCATACGACAGTAAACCAAATAGACCATGTTCTGATTGACAAAATACACTCATCAACCATCACTGACGTACGAAGCCATAAAGGACCTAACTGTGACACAGATCACTATTTACTTAAAGCAAATCTTAGACAAAGAATAACAAAACAACTTTTAAAAGGAAGGAGAGGAGTAAAGTGGGAAAATGAGAACTTTAAAATAACAAATACCAAAGAAAAGTACAGGCAAGTTATAAGTGATAAACTAGGAAAAACAGAAGACTTAGGAAGCAACGAAACAATCGACAACAACTGGAACAGATTAGAAAATGTTCTCATAGAAGCAACTGAGGAAGTAATTGGAAAGGAAACCAGAAAAGAGAGGAATGAGTGGTTTGATGAAGACTGCCAAACTATAATCCAACAGAAGAATGAAGCCAGGATTAAAATGATTCAAAAAGAGACTAGAAGTAACAGTGAAAGATATAAAGAGTTAAGGAGAGCAGCAAACAGAACATGTAGGCAAAAGAAAAAAGAATTCTTAAAACGGTCTATAGAACAGGTAGAACAGCTAAGCGGAGCAAATGAAACAAGAAAGTTCTATATAGCATGGAAGAAAATGACTAAAGGATAAACACCGAGAGAAATAGGATGCAAGGACAGCAATGGCAACATGATTAGCAACACAGAAGAAATATTGACAAGATGGAAAGAATACTTCCATGAACAACTCTATGACGAGAATGAAGGTGAAGAAGTAGATGTTAGAATAGAATACAAAGACGAGGACGAATTAGAAACGGAGCCAACAAGAGAAGAATTTCATAGAGCATTGCAGAAGATGAAGAACAACAAAGCCCCAGGCGAAGATAACATAACGACAGAAGTGCACTGGAGAAGAAATGAAGGAAGAACTATATAAAATGATAATAAAAATATGGAAAGAAGAAAGAATGCCGGAAAGTTGGAAGACAGGAATATTGTGCCCAATAAATAAGAAGGGAGATAGAATGGAATGCGCAAATTACAGAGGAATGACACTTTTAAGTATAATGTATAAATTATTCACAGGGCTTATACATGGAAGAATACAAAAAATAATAGAAAACGAAATCGGAGAATATCAGGGTGGATTTAGAGCAGAGAGAAGTACTACAAACCACCTATTTAGAATCAGGTAAATAATTGAAAAACATTTTGAACATGATTTTTGACCTACATCTGTTGTTTGTTGATTTTAGAAGCGCATTTGATCGTATTAATAGAAAGATACTAATTGAGACAATGGTAGAAATGAAAATACCAGCTAAATTGATTAAACTCATAGTCATGACACTAAGTCAGACAAGATCGCTAGTCAAAATAGGTAACCGGAAAACTGAAGAGTTTACCTACAATAAAGATGTGAGGCAAGGGGACGGATTGTCTACAACTTTATTTAACATAGCACTACACGGCGTCATAAAAAAGATCGATAAAAGAGGCACAATATTCCACAAGTTAAGCCAAATACTTGCATACGCGGATGATGTTATAATAATATCCAAGACTATCAAGGAACTACAGGAAGTGTTTATAAGAATGGAGGATGAAGGAAACAAGTATGGACTAACAACAAACATAAGTAAAACAAAATATATGATAATAACGACCAAAAGAAACAGCACAGTAATATCGTAATAAAGGGGAAAGAATTCAAAGCAGTAAAAACGTTTAAATATCTGGGCATGCTGGTAAACAGTCAGAATAAAATGAGACAGACAATTAACGAACGAATTCAGGCAATAGAGCATATTATGCTAATTTACAACTACTAAAAACAGGCTAATTAACAGAACAACGAAGCTCAAGGTTTACAACACACTTATTAAGCCTATTGTGACATATGGAGCGGAAACATGGGTAATGAGGAAGGACGACGAAGAAACACTAAGGAAATTCGAAAGGAAGATTGTGATTAAAATTTATGGACCGGTGAAAGGGGATGATCAATGGATGATCAGAACAAACGAGGAGATAAACAACATATTGAAATGCGGAGATATAGTAAGATTTGTGAAGGCGCAGAGACTGAGATGATATGGTCAGTTGGACACCTATTAAGGATGAAGGAAAGCAGAATGCCAAAAAGGATAATGAACGAGAAAATCTTTTCCAGTAGAAGAAGAGGGCGTCTTAGATGGATTGATAATGTAGAACAAGATCTGAAGTCAATGATGGTTAAAGGATGGAGAGAGAAGACCAAAGATAGGCAGAAGTGGAGGCTGATTGTTAAGGAGGATAAAGCTCACCCCGAGCTGTAGTGCCAGTTGGTAAGGTACTAATAATTAAAATAGGACTCACTGATCTTTAACCCTAAGAATCATTGTTCTGTAACCTTAGCATTGGAAAGAAAAGTTCTTAGTTCTTACTGAATTATTAAGTAATAAAATATTGTCTCTAGTAGTTAACCGCTTTTACGGAAAGATAAAAAGAGGATAGAATTTTATATCAAACATTTTCTCACTCCAAACTCCAGAGGTTACTTTGCATTCACCCGCCTTAAAAGCTCGTCGGGTAAATGCTGTAATGGTTGTCAGGCTCAGGTGGAACATTTATTTACTGATTACGTCTTAAAAAGGAACTGAATTTGCGAGAAAAAATGATTTTATTTATCTGATCAACTTATTCGGGACCATGCGCCTTAGTTTACAGACATAATATTTTGCTCCTTAAAAATGACCAAGATAACATCTCTAGCCCCAATGCACACTTTCTTTTAGAATAAGTGAGATCATAGAAAGAGAAAAATAACAATTTCTCAAGGAATCCTCGTTAAAACTTTTCAACTGAATCTGAGCCTGTGGATTTCTCTACTGACAAATAGTTTTCATTTGAGTTTAAAAAAGTAGTCTGTTTAAAATGTTCCCATTTTCCGCGAAATTATTCATGTACTCTCGACTAGTCTGCACTTTTTCCTTGAAATATTACTCAATGGGATGGATTTGGTAATATACTCTACCTCAACATGGCCGCTGTCTCTCGATAAGAGTTTCATGTATCTCATAGAATCGAAGTTGAAGACAGACATGAACAATTGTATTCATCGGAGACAGCACCGATTTTCGGTATACCAAGAGTGTTAAAAACAATTCGAGTTCTGCTGGTGGTTGGTCTGCTGAAACTGCCTTCGAACTCTCCCTGAACTGCCATCAAACTGCTTAGAACAATGGTCGGATGTTCCTTAAAAACTTCGTACGACGCGCTTTCGCCTAACCCCTTACGAAGGAAATGCAAAAAGAACACGCGACCCGTTGCCCCATCGGCTCTCAGAAAGTGGAAAGTGTGGCTCTGAGGAGAGCATTGTGAGTAGCACAGCAGCTTTCTCTAAGTGGCAAAAATATAAGCAAAATTGAAATAATTACATAAAGATTATACAATACATGTTACATATATGAAGAATACATAGTTGCATTGGAAATAAAAACTCTTTACAATGATACCAAACACCATATAATATAACTACTAACTAGGCATTTTCATAATCAAAATAATTTACATATTTTAAATATTTTAGACTAAATTTCATTTTCTATAACACTTTAATTAAAATCCTCCTTGCAAGCAAGCTTTTTACCTAATTCGCATATACACAATACACAAAAGTAGAAATTACTATATTGAGGCCTTGTATACATACTTAATTTAATTAAGACATGCTGGCAATGCTTATACACTTGACTTTATTGTAAAAACACACAGTCAGGATTACAGTTTTGGTGTTCTAACAGCGCCTTCCTGACACGAAACATTAATCAACACTTTCACTTCATGATAAGCACCAAAAGGACAAGAGTTCCTATCCATATCTTACGCCCATCAGGTTCCATAAATCATTTACTTTCTAGCACTGAACTAATTTCAACCAATTATAATGACCATCAGTCAGAGGCCACGGTCCCTGGTCTACTAGAAAGCTATAACAAACTTATAACAGCAATATTACAAATAAAGGAAACTGAATCGAGGCGCAAAAATGTATTAAATAAGTAAATACTGAATAAATAAAAGAAAATAAATAAATAAGCAACAAATAACAAATAAAGGAATAAATAATAAAAGAGAATCTTATAAAAAAAAGTGGGCCTTCAGAACAGTCCTTCTGCCTAGTATGTCTTCCCATTCCTCATTAATACCAACCTACTATTCCAGTTCATCGCTTTATCTCCCATTTCCCTGAATCTTCTAGCTTCTTTCCACGTCCTATCCAACATCCTTTCCACTTGTTCTAGTATCTAGGTACGTTACTAGGAGATCTAGGAATGTTGGACACTGACCCGAAAGCGATATATAGTGATTTTTGCAGCGGTAGTTCTCAAACATCGCGCCGCGTCTCTAAATGTCAGCGTGTTGAGACGGAACGCATGTGGACAAAGCTCTTGCTGTAGCAAAATCAGTTTTCTTTGGAACTCCAGGTTTCAAGTGAGATAACTATTGTCTCATAATTCGGAAATTGACTCTTTCCAGTACTTCGTAGCACCAAACAACCCTATGGAAGTTAATAGTGATGAAACAAACACCTACCTATCCAGTAAATATAAGGCCAGACCACGTGGAAAACTTCGTGCACATTCAACATTATTTCCATGGAAACCTGTTCCTGTGAACAACTAAAATTATTTTTCGTTTGATGTAATTGTTCATATGTATGTTGTCCACAAACCTGCTTTGCGGGTGGGAACATGCTCTGAATTATTCTACACGAAAGAAACTTTGTGGGAATAAAGTTTAAATAAAAGAGGAAGAGAGCAGTTGAGAGGAGGTGCTAGTAGCAAAATATGCTACTAAAATATTGCATTTTGGCATCGTCTATATTTTATTTGGTTTATATTTCGATTTATTGTAAACAGAAGTTATATGTTGCAGAAGCATCTTCGACATAGGAAAGACATATTCCCAAGTTTGCAACACTGATCACTAGACCTGATTCTGTTGCATCCTTATATTACTGTTCCTAAAAGTATCGTTCCTCCTAGTTGTTTGGTGTTTATTTAACACCGACTTCAAAGTGCTTTTAAAATGACCGGGACTGAAGCGTTTAAAATTTAAATATCTTCCTGAAACTCAAAGTGTGTTGTCATTTATTTTTCATCTCTTCTATATACACTACCTCAAAGTTCATACACGGAATCCTGTACACCGCTCCTCTTTGTTCCTCTCCCATTATAGCACCTGTTAAATGTTTTATTGCATGATTTACTTTCCAACAAGAAAGTAGCAACTACTACATTTATCATACGAACTCTATATTTTATATAGTCTAAACCTGTTTCATGCACAAACTTAGACTAGCCACTAATACATGCAATAGCAACATTGAATAAACTAAACATACATTTATTCTTACAGTACGAAGTTGCCGAGTAATAAGGTAAAATGCATCAATATACAATACAATCTAATTACAATACAATTAAATGCATAATTCTGATATGTTAGTTTGCATGCAAATCAGTGGCATCTAACCCATAGCCATACGTTACAGTGCACATACAAAATATAATTAATCCAAGCTGTTAATTTTATTCTGGATCACAGAGATCATTTGATATATCAATTTACAGTCAAATCTATAAAATCATCGTGCATTCGCAGTTGTTTATTATCATAGTAACCGAAGTTACGCCACTACAAAAAAGCTAACATATTATGTACATAAATAATTATGTAGTATTTACTTTGTATATTTATAATCCATGAGTTTCACAGATAAGTATCGTTAAGTTTACCTCAAGAAACTCAAATGTTCAACATTTAATTACCAATCTTAAATCCCAGAACGTAAAAGTGAAACATCTCTTTCATTGACCAAGAAGGATCCGTAATAATTTCAAATCTGATTTTCTTTCACTTACGAAGAAGACTCGAAAAGTCTTATTGCTTAAAATGGTGCGTTCACACTATATCTGTTAAATTCAATTAATTGTTCTGTTCATGAACATGATATCCACTTCTTCTCCTCCTTGATGAGTTATAAACTTCCCTAGAGTATAATTATAAATTCGTTCATATCCACTCAAATATGTATACAAAAATATTAGTGTGATATTATTCGCTTACATGTCCATCAACATCACATATGAAACAAACATCCAAGCCTTTATTTCACAATACCACTAAATAAAAGCTAATAATATGAATACAATTGATTCAAAGTTTTTCGCTACCTAATATCCTTCACATGTAAAAAATTTTCTTACCTGTATTTCTCGTTGTGATCTTCTTAACAGCGGCTGTTCTTATTCCTTCTGATGAAGATGATTATCCCACCACATATCTGGTCCAGTATTATAATTTTGCTCATAAATTCAGAATGCAAACCTAATTGATTCACGTGTACTTGTCTACTCCTTCCATTGACATCTACTCCCAGCATTCTACCCACGGGTCGTACTACTCTTCGTTTCACAAACTTAGGCAATTGACCCGGTATATTTCTACAATTTGCATATAATTTGGGTTTAGCAAAACAGAAACTTGGTTGGTAAGAATAACAAACACGGGTCCTTTAATTGTTCTTAACAAATGTGCACATTTATATTCATACTGGATATCTTGCAGGAGTTCTTGGTGTATGTATACTAATGGGCGATGGTTTAGTATACACTAATGTTATTGCAACGTAACGCAAAGTACATATGCTTGGTTTGAGTTGTGTCTTATCTTTTGAATAATACCCGTCACCTTAGTCACTATAACAATGAAAGAATGATTCTTTACGCAATGCAAGATCTATAATGACTTTGGTAGCATTTGAGTATTTATATTATGTATCGTTCTTTCTTTTAAGTATTGCTTCTTCTTTAAATATGACAGCACCTTTCTTCTTGTTCTCACTAAATCAAAGACCCTCTTCCACTAACGGGAATGGATATAGCGAGAAAGATAGAAGAATGATCAGGAAGAGAAAATGACACGAGGAGGAAAAGGAGGAGAGAAGAAAAACAAAATGAAAAGAAAAAGTTGTTTGGGGTACAAAATGGAGGGAAATTGTCGAGAAAATCAAGCGGCTGTTGGGAAAGGCAGGAGTAAAAACGTATTGGAAAGGAGGGAAGACCCTCTTGGACTTTGTGGGAAACAAAAAAAAAAGGTGCTATGAAGGGATGAGGACAAAGAGGAGTGGTGTACAGTGTTCCGTGTATGAACTATGAGACAGTGTATAGGAGAGATGAAAAAGAAGTTACAGAAAAGGCTTAAACAACACAAGGATGACATCAGATTAAGAGGAGGCAGAAATGCTAGTTACAAACGTGTACAGCATGACGCGCATGAGGTAAACTGAGAAGGGGAGGACATACTAGAACAGGAGGAAGGATGTTGGTTAGGAAGAGGAAAGGAGAATCAGGGAAATGGGAGATAAAGCGATGAACTGGAATCATGGGTTGGGTATTAATAAGGAATGGGAAAATATACTAGGCAGAAGGACTGTTCTGAAGCCCTCCTCTTATTTTAAGATTCCTTTATTATTATTTATTTATTTGTTATTTGCTGATTTACTGCTTATTTATTTATTTTAAATTTATTATTTATCTATTTACTTATTTAATACACTTTTGCACCTCGATTAAATTTCCTTAATTTGTAATATTGCTGTTATAAGTTTGTTATAGCGTTTTAGTTGACTAGAGAGTGGGTGGCCTGTCAGCGAATAACTGTGATTGGTTGAAATTTGTTCAGGTTTGGAAAGTAAACGATCTCTGATACGTGATTGGCGGTAGATGTGGATAGAATCTTTTGGCCTTCTCATGCTTATTATGAACATATAGTGTTAATTATCATTTCGTTGGAGGAAGGTGCTGTTAAAACACCGAAACTGTTACGCTCACTGTGTGTTTTTACAATAAAGTCAAGTGTAGGAGCCTTGTCAGTCTCTTTCAATTAAACAGAGGTAAAATTAAAAACAAAAATAATACATACAAGGTCTGTGGATCAAGATACCTGCCACAACTTTTATATTTCTAAAGTTTCTTTACTTATTTCTCTATTTTTTTCTTTCGTTGGCTCAAACCGAAGGTTTGTGGCCATGAATTGTTTTCTAATTTGTTTTTAAAATAGTTCGTTCCTCATTTCCATCATTTTTGTTTTCTCATGTTTTTTCATTTAGCTTAAGTATCTTGGTTTATTATTTGCCATCTAATTCCAGCGTGAATTACAGGACTTTACACACTCTAATAAAGAATTTTAATTTTAATTATTTGTGCATTTTGTGTTGCTTAAATTTTTGAATTTCAATTTATTAATGACCTTTAAGCATCTCTGGCTCATGCAATATTTTGTTGTATGATTACATTATCTCATTGTTAGTTGTTCGTTTGTGAGATGGATTGCTAGAATATCCCGTATCCGTAAAATCCTCTGGATCTGAATTTCGACATTTCCTCACAGCTTGCACCCAAATGTTGACTAGAGCACATAAATATGATAGAAGAGAACATTGCGAATCACGTTCTTGGTTAAGAAAAAACAAAACGCTTAAACAATAAAAGTAATATATTATTTAATGTCATAGTTTTCGTCACGCCCTGTCCATTTTCCAACCCGCACTCTGACATGCATTCCCCTAAACTCTCTGAAAACATGGGTTAAATGCAGATTATATGAATATTATAAACATGTAGGAAGAAAAACATCTGTCACGCACTGACATCTGTGAACTATTAGATGATTTAATTTTTAATTATTACTTTTTTAAGTATTTATCATTCTGATAAATAAGATATTCCGTGCCGCAAGTAGGGGTGGTGGTGCATAACCCCATGATCTGGTCGAAAATTTGCCCCGATTGGCCCAGTGATCCGTTTCAGCTCTGCATACGAATACGACAAATACAGGTAGAGAAGAACGACAAGATTTTGAACTTTACACGTAAGAAGATTATTTAGAGAAAATAAGGTTTGGTTTTTCTACATTACATCTTATATTAATCTTTTAAGGTTGTATATGGCTTTGAGAATGACTTACCTGCATTCCAGATAAAATACATATTAACACCATTAAGTACATACTGTTAACAGTTATTCGAACGCAAATAATTGCACGAACATTTTTTGTGTTTCTTTTTTTAAATAAAAAAAATAAGCATTTCCAGAACAATTAATGCTATGTGATCATACACTTACAATATTATTTCCTACTTGAACAATACCTATATTTAAAGTAGCAAGAAAAGACAATCTAACGCATATTTAGTAATAAGTTTTTAACGAGTTATTCTTAAAAATTCAATTTTGCTTTTTATATCTTGATTATATTTATTGTTGTTTTGTTCATTATAATTGTTCCACACTACATAAATAAGATTGGTCATGATAAAAAAGCAAAATAAAATATATTGTTAATTATATAACACACATCATTTTGTGATAATAAAATTCATTCAGTTGCAAGTATTGTTTTCTTCCAGCCGAAGGGTGAATTCTAGTAAGGTATTTTGTAGAGTATTATTTTTATTTACCGAAAAATATGTTGTCTCAATGGAATGGTGTCGATTATGATTCAACACTGGAAAGAAGACACGTATTGAAACAATACTGGTTATAATGGTACAAAGAATACGAAGCCCTAGCCGCTACGTTCATCATTCGTACCTCAGGAGACATTCAAGCTAATAGATATGTGGCGTACTTTGTCCATAGATATTAGTACTGCTAATTAACGTCAATAAAATATATAAAATAAACAAACTAAGTTTCACAAATTCCCCAACAACAGTCAATTTAGAGTCCTTTTATGCGTGCGGCATTTGTCGTTGTGGCGTCGACGACAAAATGTCGTTGCGTGTTTGAGATATGTTTTTTATGCACGCCGCATTTGTCGTTCGTCCAAAAACTTTGTGCCAGTGTCGTCTGTGCCTCTTCGGAGAGAGGATGGATCCGTGCGTGATCTATTTTACGTATCGATGTATTGCAGTGGAAAGGCGGAAAAAGAAGACGGCCGTTCATCCCATCCAATCTGCGAGATGGGGCATTGAGCAACCTCTATGGAAAGTTGAGAAATAAGTTATTCTTTACTTTTTCAGAATGTCATTAGCATTTTATGAACATTTCGCAAGTACCCGGGTGATACTTTCAAATAGCCCCCTGGCCGCTTCCTTCCCCATTACTTCTTCACGTTGCTTCAGTCAGAAGTTACTTTTATATGTAAACCAAACTATGTTTTCCTTTCACTGTAAAATTTGAACGAATTAAATGTTCACTCTTTTGAAAATTACAAAAATCGAAAATTATGTAAAGTAGTTCTAAGAAAATAGTAGTAAACCTTTCCACTCCTTGTAATTCATATATTGCAAGTTAATGAGAAATGATTAAAACAAAACAGTACTGTTGAAACGCGCCAAGGTCCTGTATGAAGTTTATCAAACTTCAAGTTATACGCGCTAAAATAAAAATCTTTTGGTGTGTCCTTGAATGCATGAATTTTTTAATTTATTTAAAAGCCTTTAGGCAATTTTGACTCAGGCCGGATGAATGATGATGAAACGAACTGGCGGAATAGAAAGTGAGAGGAAAGGGGAGAACCCTCGACAAACCCCACGCACACGGTGTATGTCCACCATAAAGCCCGCTAGGATATATGAGTTCAACCTATTACCCTTATCTGACATTAAATGCATGAAAGGTCAGACAAAGTGATTCCGCCACACGTCCCCTCCTTTGGGGGTTTCAACCCCAAATTATCGACAATACCCCCAACTTTATTTTTTTTTTTTGCGGTCAAACGTCGATAGAAACCATTGAAAACTCCACTTACACCTCCCAAACTGAAAACCCTGGCAGAATCCCTGGCCAGACCACACACTTTTTTGTGCTAATGAAAGTATAAGAAAAATATATCCAAAGATTTTTTTGTACATAAGATGCTTGAGGTGTTGACGTAAAACAGGACATATTCTTTTAACAATTATGTTTTGACTTTCTTTACAAGCGAGCACACCAGAAGACCTATAGCTGTAATCTTGAAGCAGTCTTCTAGCAGAGACAATGTGGATTTCTTATCTCCGCTTCTAGGGGTTCAAACGGCATTTTAAAATCCTGAACAATGAATGTATGTGTATTTTCCATTATTTATAAGAAGAAAAAAAAAGTCATGGAGTCTGTGTACCCTAAATAAATAATACGAAACAGAAATGAAAAATACATCGAGACCAACAAACGGTTGGTCTCTTTTCTGGTCTCTTACCTTGAGGGCAGCGAACCAACGCTTTATCCCCTAAGCTAGGTTGGCAACTGCAAGAGAATGCCTTCGAAATGATCTATTTTGTTTCGTATTACACTTAAGATAAATATTCAAACATTTGTTGTTTATATTTACTTCTGAATTGGGTTTTGTCTCTCAACAACCTTCACGACGAAAAGAGTGGATAACAAAGTTAACAGTACCCATGAATCCAGGGCCTAAATTTCAACGAAATCACAGCTCCACACTGGTAAAAATTTTATATAGTATAGAAAAACTAGTTTAGTCAGCATTTGTTTTGACATATAATCAGTGTTCTGTCCAGTACATCATGTTTACCTGCGACCAAAAAAATATTATTATTATTATGTAGGAAAATTTTGGCATTCAGAGCAAACAAAATTAAAGGTACATTAGGATACATATTTAATTGTATTGTATTAAACCATAAA
>JAGDQP010004718.1:42828-83105 GCA_022664845.1 Lepisma saccharinum | reverse complement strand
CGATCTTGATTGGCCATCCCCTGTCCGACAAACGATTCATCCACGCACGCATTCGAACTAACGCACACAAGAAAAAGACGATAGCGAAAGATCTATATACAAGTACGAGAGTTTAGTTTCTCATGTTACTTACACACTTTCACTGTGCTGCTCAATCTTAATCTCCATTAACGTATCTTCTCTAGCAAATATGAGATATTTTATTCGCGAGCGAATTCAGAGTGATTTTTTTCCTCCTCATTCTCCATAACTACCCTTATGTTTAGGTTCCGCAATTCCATGCGCCAGTCCTCAATATGTTGAATTATTTTACCCTCTGCATCCACTCCATTCAGCAGGCACTCGAGGACCACGTGTTCGGGCGTAGAAGTATGTCCACAGTCATACTCCGGGATATCCACCAAACCCAACTCACGGAGTTTGTTCAAGTGAGGTCCGTGACCGCTTAGAAAATGGACCGCTCCCCTGCTAGGATTCCAATTCTTCCATTGCATACAATCGGTGATATTGTTAATGATGCCGAATAATCTTCTGGATTTTCCACTTTGATCCCAGTATGTTTGCCAATTCATAATAATAACTTCTTCAACATGTTGTCTAAATTCAGGCATCACTCCCAAGTCCTGCGTGGCTCTCACTAGGCTGTTTTTAGCCAATATAGTGCGCCTGACTTGGTCACCTCTAAATGCAGTGGAGCGATCCCTAGAACAACAGTGATAGCATAAATCTCGATATTGCTAGGGCAGAGTATGTTAAAATGTATGATAGTTATTCAGCTTTTAAGTTCGCAAAAATATTTTATTGAATATCGGTCAAAGATTATCATTAATAGAAGCAAGAAAAACAAGTAATAATGAATAAAAAAAGCAAATATAAAGTTACTGTGAATTTTGTGGGACCTGTGCCTGCTAAACTTATTGAACTGCTATAGTAATAGCACAGGAATCGTATATTTAAAACGTGAAGAATGAAACGCTATTAGTACAATGTTAACACCATACATCTATAACATGAAGGCAAACAACAACACAGTTTCGTTCAGTTATGTTACTTACTCCAATTGAAACATTGTTTTAGCCTAACAAATTGTTCAGTGTTTCCTCTGCTTTTCTCTTTGTTTGTTCATGATAAACTGATAGGCTAATCCCAAAATGTCATAATTGTAATGGTGTCACTTTTATTCTATAGAAGCTGAAGAATTTTTTAAACCAAAGACCTATTGATTGAATATAATAACTTTCTTTGACCTATCCACATTTCGCAAGCAGGTTGGAAAATGGAATACATTCGACTAGGGTTTAATTTTCAGATACTATTCCAGTATTAATTTGAAATGTCTGAGAATTGACTAAGGAAACATCGGTAATACGTCGGCGAAGGCGAGGCCGACCTCGTTTTTCGAAAAGTTCGCACGAGAACCCGAAGTCAGCGGGCGGAGTTACGCCTCGATGCCGAGCCCGGCGGCGGCCCGGAAGATCGCTCGAGTACACTGCCGGCGGCCTGGAAGATGGCTCGACGCCACGAACAGAGGCTCGCAAAATGGCCGTACAACCAAACGCATCTTATGGCTCGCGCCAACCTTCCCCGAATACTGGTTTGTCGGATTCCACACTTGGCTTTCTGGGGAGCTTATGAACTGTCAAATATGAATTGAATTATGAGCTAAGGCATCTAAGGCTCAGGCCGTGGAGGAAATATGTTAGAAGATGGACAAGCAGAGCTGATTTTGTAGTTATTTTTAATCTTTGCCTGGTGTGATTAAGGAAAATCTTTAGTCGGGATAGTAGCCTGTTGTAATTTAAGATCTCAACCCTCGGAAAGGTAAACCAACGCTCTATAACTGAGTCATGACCACTCCGTGCTCGCTTATGGTGCAGAGAGATGATCTTTCCTTTAAAAGTTTTCGTGTGGATATAAACTTTAGTATCGAGCAGACTTAAGCAATTTACTGTCTTCTGGGCCAAAAGTACCAAAGACAACCTTCCCAGAGGTACTATTAAATCTTTTACGCTTATCCATCTCAGTACTAATTCTCTATAAATCTAGTAGCAACAAAGCTTGAGAACTAAGAATGGTTCATGCAATAAAAAATCTTGCTGTTATGAGACTGATAAGTTATAACTGTACACAGGAACAAGACTGAATTTCGTTAACCTCATGAACTGATGACAAATTTGCAAAATTCTGGTTCGCCATCCTTAGTTCGTGTTCAATTACACATCAGGTTAGATGAATTAGGAAAACGGCATAACTTTACTGATAGAAACAATAATTTTAGTTTGTTAGTTAATAACGAGAAATTATAGCACGAAAACATCCTATTTACTGAATCTCCGTATGGTTTCCTTATAATAAATTTGTGAAGTTAGCATAGAGACATCTAAATAGAACGACATTAATTATATATACTAATTCGTATTAATCTGATACCAGGGTACATAAGTATATTGATACATCCTCACACATGGTCGTTTGTAATGTAGCATCAATATGGCTTGACGTACAAATAAAATGTAGTTAATGTATTAAACCAATAAAATGTAGTTTCATGCTTACTGCTGAAATTCCTAATACAACTGGTTTACGATATCTATTATCTACTGTTTTGTAAATTGACGAGAATACCAAATAAAGGATGTTCACAGGGTATGTGGTCCAACTTTTTTTGGGACATATGTGTTGACCCCTGTGTTAAGATGTTGAACGAGATGCCCGAGGTGGCTGCGATTGTTGCGTACGTCGACTATATTGGGATCATTATAGATGATGATTCAAGAAGAGGATTGGAACAAAAAGCAGAGAAAATCATGAATGGGGTTAGTATATGGTGCAAAGATAAAAACCTTGAAATATCCGTCGATAAAACGCAATATATGATATTCATATACAGGTTAATTCGTAATCCAAGGATTAAATATAATAAGCAAACGATAAAACGTACAGAAATATTTAAATATCTATGAATAACCCTGGATGAAAAGCTCAATCTTGCGGAACACATTAAAAATATAGCTTGAAATTAGTTATAATTGTTAATAAAATCACAACACTTGACAAAACAAAATTTGGACTTCCCATAAAATTGTATCATAAACTCAATTGGTGTATATGGAGCAAGCGTATGGGCACACAGGTATAGAAGACAACAAGCAGCTAGCAGAAAAAAAATCAATAGTGCATAAAGATCAGTCCTGATACGCAAGTCGGTAGCCTCCACGACCAGGACCGGGGTGGCGCTCAATACTGTTCTAGGGATCGCTCCACTGCATTTAGAGGTGATCAAGGCAGGCTTATATTGGGTAAAAAAGAACAACCTAGTGAGAGCAACGGAGGTCTTGGGAGTGATGCGTGAATCTAAAGATGTTGAAGAAGTAATTATTATGAATTGGCAAACATATTGGGATCAAAGTGGAAAATCCAGAAGATTATTCGGCATCATTAGCAATATCACCGGTCGTATGTAATGGAAGAATTTGAATCCTAGCAGGGGAGCGGTCCATTTTCTAAGCCGTCATGCACCTCACTTCAACAAACTCCGTAAGTTGTGTTTGGTGGATGACCCGGAGTGTGACCGTGGACATACTTCTACGCCCGAACACGGTCCTCGAGTGCCCGCTGAATGGAGTGGACGCAGAGGGGAAAATTCAACTGATTGAGGAATGGCGCATGGAATTGCGGAACCTAAGCAGAAGGGAAATTATGAACAATGAGGGGAAAAGAATCACCCAGAATTCGCTCGCGAATAAAATATTTCATATTTGCTAGAGAAGATACGTTAATGGAGATTAAGACTGAGCGGCACAGTGACATTGTGGAAGTAACATGAGAAACACAACTCTCGTACTTATAGAACTTTCGCTATCTTTTTTTGTGTGTCGTGTAGTGGGTATGTTTAGATCGAATGCGTGCGTGGATGAATCGTTTGTTGGACAGGGGATGGCAAATCAAAATCACGAGGAAGAAGCAAACTTTGTGGATATTCCCGCTCTTCCACGGTCTTGATTCGTTCGAAAAATCATCCACAGAGCGACATGCTTGGCGTGAGTGATCGTGTTATGAATAAATTTAGACAGAAACATAATATAAAATGCGGCCCCAGAAAGATTGGTACAGCATAAAAGTTTTGGATGGCAGACGATTCTAAATAATGTTGCTCTTTCTAAGCGTGTGAATAAGTGAATTCGTGTGTGAAGCGTAAGCAAAGTATTGGTGCGATGTGGGGAAGATGGAGAAGAGAAGATGAGGAGTCCCCGGACCCAGCCCCAATCACAGAATAAGGAGGAGAAACCCCGCTCCCGGGGCCGAAATCGGATCGACCAATTTCCCATCGATGCATGAATGTGTGAGCAAAAATGAATGTGTTCTCTCTTTCTTTTTTAATATAAAATGGGGATTAAAATACATAGCTGGGAACTAAATTGCATATTGGTTGTATTGGGTTTTGAGGGCTTAGTTTTAGTTTTACAAAAAATATTAAAATATGAATTATCAATTGTATGAACGCTAATACATTACAAGGAATCCTTGAGATTAGAGTTACATAGAGATTAGCAATATGAATAATAATAATAAGATAGTTAAACAGCAATAAACGTTAATGTGTGAAATAAGATAAATGTAAACTGGGAAATAAATTTTATTTCAACGTAAAAAGAACAATTAAATACAGAAATATAAAATTAGTAAACAATCTGTACTAAAGTATATTAACTATAAAAATTGGTAAAAACTCTACCGCTCAAGTATTTAATGTATTATACTGAAGAAAAGATACATTAATACAGCCCCCCCCCAACTCGCGGAAATAAGGCCCATGTTTGTCCACCGGGAACTGATCCGTTAGAAATTATCCCCAACCTCTTCAGCTCTTTTTCTTATCAATAATGTGTAATCAGGTCCTATCGACTCCATGTCTCGACGCCGAGCAGGGAGATGAATTCGGGGGATGATCTACACCAATATTGTGGAGAATCTACTTTAGGTTCGTTGTACCCGTCAGGCACTCGAAACAAGATTGAGCTAATATAGCTAAGAGGTAGGGCTGGAAAGGAGGGTCCCTAAATATATATATATATATAATATATATATATATATATATATATATATATATATAACCGTTTTGTATGCCACAGAATTAATAAAAATATAGACATATGAGATATTTAGATTAAACGTACTCGTTGATTTTTTCCAACATACTTTACAAAACATATTGATTCAATATTTTAATTCATGTATACTAATGATGTTTATTCTTCCATGAACGATAAAGAGTAGATCAATCTTCAAACTAATTTGCTTTGGAAACTAATATTTATAACACTGATCTGGGATCTTTAACATTTTTTGCTGCTTTACAACAGATATGTGAGTCTAAACTGTTTTGTTTCTCTAAATTCATAAATAGCTTTCATAAATATATATCACGTCAGGTTTTCGTACATATAGGAATATGTAAAGGATCAATGTGATTTTTTTGACAAGAAATGAGGAATAACGGTTAAAGTAACTCGGCAAAGGAAAAATATACTCATACGTTACATGGAATATTCAAGAGGGGAAGGCCTCTTGATCATTCACTTTTATCTTAACTGGTGTTCCTTAGTGCAGTTCCTTTTCAATATTCCACAGTAGTTGACCCTAATGTGAATACTCCAAATTACTTGATTTCTGTACCGCATCGGTTATCGACCATACAATTAATTTTATCTTATCTGTACTACAAAGGTTTTATTTCCTGATGAAATCTCTCAGAATGTTCAGTAGTCGCCTAGATTTTCAGGAAAATCTTCAACTGGTGTATCCTTACCTGAGCTTTCAGTTGACCGTCCCACCGTGGGTGATATACGGACTGGAATATTATCACCATAGGGCACTGGCCTTATGACAGTGGGGCTATTCGGAAACACTATGTTCGGCCAACTTAACTGGTATGTCCTACAATATAAACGGTATAAAACAATTGTCAGTGTTTCGTAGGCTCCGGCAAACCATGAATTAATCGAGCGCCATTCATTTTCTTTCGAATAGTCGTTTATCATTTCCTTTACATGCACATGGCATCTAATTCTCAGGCAAGGATAGAGAAGCAGAGACGGGGAAGGGTCTACATTAAAATGCCTTCTCTGTATTTACCTGGTGTGAATTAGGAAAAACCTGTCAGGATGGTTGGCCGAGATCGAACACACGACTTACCGAATGCTACGGGAACAGCTTACCGTTGAGCTACAGCGGCTCAATATCCTTTGTGTGGAATCCAAAACTTTGACTTGTCTGCTTCTTTCCGAAATAGTCAAAGAAGCTTTTGTTTTATTGTCGTTACTTATCCTGCAAAACACATTCGGGCTATTAATACGATACCATTTAACCACTTTTCATACAACGAATGCAGCACTTGGATTGATCAAATTTAGGCCTGAGCCTTATATGCCTTAAATAGAATTCAAATTGGGTCGATTAAATTCATGGCACATTCACATCGAATCACTGCACAGGTCACACTTAAATTTAGTGCAACACATTGCACGAAAAACTCATGTATGTTCGCATGTGCGATTTCAATTGACTACTAACATCCGCATAATTGACACTGGAAAGACTTCTCCGCTGTATGAGTTCTCAAGCGCCTTCTCGATGAATTGTTTGCAGTAAATGTGTATAATTGATTCACATAATTCTTAATAAAAGTTTTTCGGCCTTGTAATTTCTGATCTGCTCAGTCAACTTACTTCTTAGAGAATACCTAACTGTATAGTTCATAGTGCAAAGTTTTAACCCCTGTGTCAGTTCTGATGCACAATTCGTGAGTGCTATGAGTACACTAAATTCGCATAAAGCAGTCACTGGCTACTTCCTAGAATGAGTTCTCAAGTGAATTTTCAATGAACTCCTTACAGAACACTTATATTCGCATATTTCACAGTGAAAAGGTTTATCTCCAGTATGAGTTCTAATGTGCACTATCAATGTACTGCTTGCAGTACACTTATATCCGCATAGTTCACACTTAAAAGGCTTTTCTCCAGTATGAGTTTTAATGTGACGTTTCAATGAACTGCTCTCGGTAAACTTCGAAAAACATATATCACATTGAAAAGGCTTCTCCCCTGTGTGGGTTCTCAGATGCTTTTTTAAGCTATTCATTTTAATACATTCATATCCACACGTTTCACACTTAAAACGTTTTTCCCCTGTATGAATTCTCAGGTGTTTCTTCAAATTACTGCCTTCACTAAACTTATATCCGCAGATTTCACACTGAAAAGGCTTGTCTCCTGTATGAGTTCTCATGTGCACTTTCAACGAACTGCTTGCACTAAACTTGGATAAACATATTTTACATTGAAAAAGCTTTTCCCCTGTGTGAGTTCTCATGTGAGTTTTCAGATGCTGGCTCCGAATACATGTATATACGCACAATCCACACTTAAAAGGCTTTTCACCTGTATGAATTCTCATGTGCTGCTTCAAGTGACTACTCTCAATACACTTATATCCGCAAATTTTGCACTCAAAAGGCTTTTCTCCTGTGTGAGTTCTAAGATGCTTTTGCAAGTCATATTTTCTAATGCAAGCATATCCACATATTTGACACACAAAAGACTTATCTCCTGTGTGACTTTTTAGGTGTCTTTCCAAGGCATACTTTTTAATAGATGCATAGTCGCACATTTCACACTTGAAAGTCTTCTCCCCGGAATGAGTTCTCATGTGTTGTTTCAATTGACTGGTTACAGTAAACTTATAACCACATAGTTCACACTTAAAATGATTATTTCTTGTATGAGTTCTGATGTGAACTTTCAGAGATCTACTTGCAGTAAATCTGGATCCACATATTTCACACTGAAAAGGCTTCACTCTGTGTGTTCTAACGTGTTTTCTTAAGTTAACGTTTTCATGACATTTATATTCGCATACTTCAGGTTCCTTTTCTTTATGAATTGTATGCTTTTTTAAGTTAAGCCGGGATGAAAATTTGTTTTCTGGCAACCGATGCTCATAGACCTTAAAATTAGGAATAGTTTTGGTTTGTTTTGCCAAGATGGAAGACGTACCTAATGCCGCATTCCGTTTTCCTCCTGATTTCTTTTTAATTTCCCCTTTCACTTCAGAATCTTTTATTTCATAAAATTTCCTACATACTTCATTTTCTGAGGGTCTTTGATTCCATTTCTCTTCAATTGCCATTCTTGTTATAAATTGTTGACTATTTGCCTCTACTTCGATAGGACATTGAAGTACTGCTCTCAATTCATTACTTTCGCCTTCCATGCTTTCATTAAGGATTTCTAAAGGAACACCCACAGTCGGTGCTTCCAGTCTGTAAACATCTTTCTCTGGAATTATATCTGAATGTTTAGAAACATTTTCTATAGAAGATGGGAAACCAATCTTCTCAAGTTTCTGGAAATTATTTGAGGATGCTGTAGAGGGAACTAAATTTCTTTCACCTTCTTGTTTTGCATGGCTAATACTCTCGATCTCCTTTTTAATAAAGGATGAAGTTTGTGCGGTATTTTCTTCATTTGATGATTGCAAGTTAAAGAAATCAGAAAATATGCTAGATACAAGATCATGATGTGCTTGATTGGAATTTTCCTTGTCTGCGTTTTCGTATATGTTATTCCTGTCAGTCTTAAATGGTCCGCTACGATCCTGAAAAATGTACGAAATTTAATATTAGAAGCTATAAGATTTCGCAGATAAAATAATTTAGTTACTTTTTATGAATATCTTAAAATGTAATTAATGATACGTACATCACATATCGGCGCTAAAAAATAATTTATTCTATATTTTCAAATGGGAACATGTCCGTTTACTTCATATATATTCCCACTTGATAATTAACTTCATTGTTGTATCGCATGCACGTCTTGGAAAACGGAAATAAATAAGTTGGAATTATGTACATTGTCATTTTAAATATTAAATAAATTACATTATTAACATTGACACTACTGCAGTATGTATTTGATACGTGATAATTGTCAGGAACAAATATATCAAATATAAAATAAGGTACACTACTGTTGGAAAAGATATTATATATATATATATATATATATATATATATATATATTTTTGAATGTCCTATTCATTGTTATATTTTAACGCAAGTTCACATGGTTCAGAAAACATACTATAATGCATAAGCAGTGTCTCGGAGGTTCTTTACGTTATTAAAAGCGATTAGCTCAAGTTCTTCGGAAATTGATCTATTTTATTACACGATAATTTTAACTCTGCAAATTTCCTTGTGTATACAACTTAACATCAATGTTTACATTTACTATTTATTGATAGTACCAGAAAAAAATCGGTTTCTACGCTAGCTTTTCAATGTACCGGTATCAGTTGGATTTTTCTGCTTATTTTTCCAATTTAGTAATATTTACAGTCTTGTAGTGTATTCGAAAACGTTGAGCTTATCTGTTATATAGAGAAATGCAAAAATAAGGCATTTATGCAATTATTAATTTTCGTGTATACAAAGGTCATAACTATTCAGGAGATTTTGTGAACTCTTTCTTGCATTTATGGAACAAATGACTTGGAGATCATTTTACTGTGCTTCTTGCAAATACTTTTCGTCACCATGGAAGGTGCAATATTTCAATGATTATTAGGAGAAACTTCTACTTCTCCTTTTCGTCCTTTGCCCTGAGTTCTCTCAATTTGCAGATACTTTCGGAATGTCAGATATAAAACATCTCGTTTTATTGTGTAGTTAGGCATTTCCGATCTTAGCATTATTTAGAATTTCCATATTTCTTGTGCGATTTCTTGTAGGAATAAAACGACGATTTTCTCTTTCGTTTCCCTAGTAATACGGATTTTGATGCAGAAGAGGATGTGACTATTAGTGCTCTCACACTTATTGAGTTTATCTAGAAGGCAAAATACCACTTTCTTGTTTGCCTCTTGTATGGGTAGTTTCTAATATTTGTCATTAACATCACATCTGGCTTTCATTTCATTATCATAGTTAATACTGTATGATCTATTTCTAAGTTATTTTCATCAACTGCCATTTCGTGTTGCACAGCACTGATTTAATAAATTACTTTCTTTTTCGTTGGCACATAGATAGAAATTGGGACACCTTACTGGAAAGCAAATATAGATGAATCCACTTCTCTGTCAGCTAAGACTTTCAATTTTGAATGTGCCATTTAGGCTAAGAATGTACGTGGATTAACAATAGATTAACCTTGATAACCTTTATCGCCACTGGTGGTTTCATAATTTGAGAATGTATAGGAATATTCATAGTTTTCACTTCCTCCTTGAACAGTCTTATCACAGTCTTCATTCTCAGATTGTGCACTAATACAATTTGGTAATATACGAGTGTGATTCGGAAAGTAATGCCTACAAGGTGATACCTCTATTTGTGTTTGACACATAGCACCGATACAGGTATCAGTGGAAAGCTTGTAATGTCAGCTACAGATGGTGGCATAATTTTTCGACATAGTTTACGGGCAACACACTTGCGCCAACGCGAAGCAAGGTTTTTCATACCGTCGGCGAAGAATTGTGGTGGCTGCTGGCGACACCATTGCCGAACTTCTGCTTTCAGCTCCGCGTCACAACTGTAGTGTTGGTCCTTAAGTTTAGGGAAGACCCAAAAGTCGCAGGGCGGAAGTTCCGGACTATAGGCAGGATGAGGCAGAATGTCTGTGAACCTCAGGCGCTGCAGTGCTTCCTGAGTTTTGTGGCATGTTTATCTTTGCGACTGCGTTGCAATCTGGCCCGCAGTCGATTTACGGTGTCAACGTAGCGATCTCAGTTTATTGTCTGAACGTTTCGCAGATATTCAGTATGCACGACCCCATCCCAATCCCAAAAGAGGGTCAAAAAAACTTTGCCAGCAGATGCGACTACTTTGAATTTTTTGCCGGACAAGAGGACGCGTGGCGGTACTCTATCGACTGACGCTGCATTTCCGGGTCGTAATGGTGTGTTCACGACTCGTCGCCAGTAACAATTCTGCGAAGAAAGTCGTCTTCCTGTTCATATCACAGGATTCTCTTCCTCGACTCTTTCAGGTCAGGCGTCAGTTGCCGTGGTAGCGCAGAAGGTGCTTAATTATCTGGTTCACTGAACCAATTGAAAAGGGGAGCGTTGTTGCGATCACGTGTTGCTTTATTCTGCGATTGTTCCAAACGAACCGTCCACCTGATGTTGATGATCGTCATCAGAGGCCGTTGCCGGCCGTCCACTTTGGTGCTGATCTTTGAAATTTGATGCGGCTTGATTTTGGACTTTCACAGTCCTTGTCCACCTCCGCACAGTGCTGACGTCAACCCAGGCATTCCCGTAAACTGCAGTCATACGGCGATGAATGTTGCTGGGCGCACAACCTTCCGCAGTCAGAAATTCAATGACAGCCCGCTGTTTCAACCGGACGTCACCACTGGATGCCATTGATTGCTCCATTACTCTGGAACGAGAAGAGATAAGAAGGTGAAACAAATGACGTTCTATAACTTAAACATCAGTGCATTAATGATAAACAGTTCAGAATATTTGCAGTACTATTGGTCAAGTAGTGGGTTTGGACGCATTATTTTCTGAATGCCCCTCGTACTTCCTGCAATACAACTGTTATGGGAATTACATATTGTAATACATGTAATGCCATTATCCTATTCAAGTAGGTTTCAAATTAGAGGCAAATATGTTTAATAACAATGCATACATATATATCGTATTTTTGGCTACGAGTACAGAATTAATGTCAAGATCATTAAACATTTAATGGCTGTTGACTGCGAAAAAATTTATTACTAAAGTTGTATCGATTGATGATTAGTTATTTCTTTATAAATTGAGATTTTTTTTATTGTATTAACGGTGTTTTTTTTTAATTAGATAAAACGGACTTTTATGTTATGTTTCATGTATTCAAGGATGTTCATACAATGTATTCAATGTCTAATTATACACTAAACAAGGTTGTGACAAATCGATAGTCAAAGTCCACGTCAATGTTCTAAGACCGATTGAATTTATTAATTAAATTCTAACTGTCTAAAAAGAAAGAAAGGAAAAAAAATTTAGTTTTCCAAATATGAGCCAAATTATATTTTTTAAATCCGGGACTGGGTATATATATAACGGGTACTACATATTGTAATACAGGTAATGCCATTATTAGATTCAAGTAAGATCCGAAGTGGCGGCAAATATTGTCAAGATCAATGTATATAGATAGGTCACATTTCTGGCTACGAGTATGACATTAATTTCAAAATCATCAGAAAGATGTCATGATTGTTCGAAGGGAAAATAATATATTACTACAGTTTTATCGATTGTTGTTCAGTTATTCTTTTATAAATTCAGAATATTATTGTATTAATGGTGTTCTATGAGAACTAGATGGAAAGAACTTTTGTTAAGTTTTATGTATTAAAGGATATTCATTCAATGTATTAAACATGTCCTAGTTATAGACTATACAAGCTTGTGGCAAGCCGATAGTCACAGTCAATGTTATAAGACCGATTGAATTTATAGATTAAATTCTGACTTAATCTAATACTTGTCTCTTTTATTTACATGCTTTGTTTGCGCTTCACTACTCGGGTGAAACACTCCGGGCCAGTGCTGCATAAAACACCAAGTGTCATCCCGCTCACTAAGGGGAGAATTCCTGAGTTATTCTTTGACACCTTGGTATCTTCAAGAATATTGGTAGTAATTAGCCTACAACAGGTTATTGAATGTAAATTTGATGTGTCAAAATATTTGGAAATGAATATTTCTACGAAAAGTAAGATTATATATACCATATGCTACGTTCGATTCATAAATATTACGCCAAGTAAAACTATTGCACAAACATGTACAAAACCAGCAAAATATTCATGACACGGCCTGTTTTGGGTTGATTTTCCACCAGACGTAGATGCCGTTTTCCGTTCCAGCACACAACTAAACAAATTCGAGACCAAAAGTATATTGAATAATGAAGGTAAAAAATAGTCACAATAAAGTATAAAACTACCTGCAAAAAATATACAAATTATAATTTTATCATATCACCTCTCTTCCTATAAGTATTCCATGGAAATCAATGAGAAGATGGAATTGAAATAAATTTCTGCTATACTCTCTAATATACATAACACATGCAAACAATTGATAGCAAATAGCATGTCGGATACAAAACAATTTTGTATAAAGCAATCTCAAATTAACAATAATCTAATTATAAATAAAGATAACACATGGGAAATGACAATGGGTTCATTTAAGATCAATGTTTTTGGAAAAGTGTAAAATACTACACATACAATTATTTCTTCTTTAGAGTTTTCGATGCCCTGCATACTCATTGAAGGGGTTACTAAAAATAACAAATTACTGGTATACGAATAAAATGAAAACAATTTGTTGTTCCTCAATTATGCATAAGACAATATTAAAGTATACAAATAACGAAAGTTACCCATTGAGTAAGTCTGGAGTAACTTTCTAATGTTTATTATGATGGCTCGAAAATAGGCTAATTGTTCTTTTCGGGACGATATAGCTCGGAAAAACGGCTTAAGGTGCTAAGAAAAAGATAAAAATCGGATAAAATCTCCCGATCGGGAATTTTACGAAAATACTAGAAACGTCTTTTTTCGGATATTTTTTCAAGATCATTAGACATTCTGTGAACGAAGTGCTATAAATGTGTATGTAAACAACATGAATGACATCAAATAAAAGTACCAACGTAGTTTTTATATCTTTGTTTATGGGTCGCGCTGTTCTACAAAAAAATCATTTTTGCCACTACAATGTAAATTCACATGATCTTTTATCAGGCGTAATTTTTTTATCAAGATGATTCACATTATGAAGCCTGCTGTTAGGTAATACTTTAGAAAGTATACATTTCACTTAATGTGTAAATTACAAATCGAAATTCGACAAATTATCTACCTCGATGTTCTTATTCCTTGCGTTTAGCCCACCCATGCCCTTCCTATCAGCTACATAAGGTGTTTTCAGATCTTAACAACAGTTGTTTACAGCTGTTTACAAGTTAATACATCATGTTCTGTCTTTCAATATAGTACTTGTAACTTTCAATCCTTATTTAGAAGAGAAATTAGGCATTAATGATCTACAGAGTAGATAATTTTTATGTATCCGTCTGTGGAGTTCCGCAGACTTTGAGTGAAGTTTCTGACGACATTTTGACACATCATTCTCCTGTCTGAGGCGAATTGAAAGCCGCGACAGTAGGTTTCTAAACAGAAGTTACATCGAAACATCCTGAATCCTAAATTTAACTTTGCTGTTACAAAATACACCGAAATAAATTCACTGGGACGCTTGTAACTTGACTTCTCTTTCTATATCAGAAAATCAGTGATGATGACGTAAAATCACAAATTCAATCTTGAACAGTGCTACATTTCTATATAAAATATTTTCTTCGCCTTACTCGTGAAGTTGTACGATGTGTCAAATTAGTGTCATGAGCTTTACACGAAGTCTGGAGAGTTCAATCCAGAGATGCATACGTACGAAGCCCTCTACTGTCAAGATTTGCAACGCCTAATTTTGACATTTATTTTAAGACCTTTAGGCAACTTGGCTCAGGCAGAATTGACGATGCTGTTACAATTGGGGGTATAACGACACTGAGAGGAAACGGGATGAGAAACCGAGAAAACCCATGCACACGTTGTTCGTCCATTATAAATCCCGTATCACACGAGCCACAATCAAACCAAGGACCCGACGCACCAGAGGTGAGCGGTCTACCATTCCAACACCGCGACCAGCAGTGTAAAAGTTGTAGCAAAAATAAACATTTAAAGCTACAAGTGTTGTATGAAATAGTGAGATCAGAATGTTTTTTGAAATAGCAGTAAATAACTGCTGTTATGATCTGTAAATCACCTTGTGTGGCTGGTTTGGTTTTGGAGTAGTGTAGCTGAGTAGAGCTCGGAAAGTAAGAACATAAGAATACATAATTAAACGAAATCGAATTTATAAATAACACATGAAGGAAAATGTAAACTTTCTAAAAAAATTGCATAACGAAAATTGACAAGCTTGATAAAAATCATAAGAAAATTACATTTTATTGGTAAAAAGTTAATTCTGTTGTAGCAAAGCGTGTCTGGTGAACAATGATATAAACATAGCGTTGATGTTTTTTAAGTTATTGTCGTTCATGTATTTCACATTCCCCTTCAAATGTTTTCGTAAAATTGAAAGACGATGTGCGATCGGAGAATTACATGCGTTTTAAATTTTCATTTTTAACATTTCTTCTTAGCGCAGTTTCAACTTTTAAGCGCTATAGTGTTTTGAAAAAGAAGACGTAGATATTTCCTCGAACAACTCTAACATAGATGCCACTGGGTCTCCCAGGCTCTTCATATGCGTACTAGGGTTAATAAATAACATTTATCCCAACAATGGAATTCGGATTTAGAAACACAATTTAATTCTCGTTCACTTTTTTATTTAGAAAATTTAATTGTATTTGTTGTTATAACAAGTGTCTCTTATGTCCATACGTTTGCCCCTGCATGTCTAGAACGAAGCAATACTTAGCAAAACGTTATAAACGTTCTTTTGACTCAAAATGTATTACGTCAAATGGGTTCCACATGTTACTACAGCGCGATTCTAAAGTCTCCGAACTTTCATTGTAAATATACACGCTAACACTAGAATATATTTGAGAGTTTTCTTGTATGTGTTTGGCTTTCAGTGAAGCGCGCTGAATCTTTTATGTGAAGAGATCACATTTTATTATGCGTTTCGTGTTTTATTATACATGGATATATCTCTAAAGGCGTTCAAACTAAATACGTGTACACACATTATTCTGTTATTTATGTTATCCGGGAGCTAACAAAATATAAATCAAATTTTATATAAAACTAATATACCATCGAGTCAACATGGACTAGGATGATCGAAGGACTATCGAAGGACTAGGATGATTTGCTTGAACGTCCATTTGAAGTTTAGTCAACACCAAAGGCTGACCCTAGGAGTAACATTTCTTCCCTTAATAATTTTGAAACAGAGACCGATTTGAAACAGTACAGTTTTATGTATTTTTCAGTAAATAACAATTTATTTAAATTATAATAAACAGTACCCAAATCAATCTATCCATTCCAAAGTTATTCGGAGAAAATTTTAAACTGGTTATAAACCTTTGCCATTGACTGTACAAATCGCGTCTATAAGATAAGATAAAATTAATTGTATGGGCGGTAACAGCATCGCGTCTATAAGGATGATTATGTAGCTACGCTTGGGTGTCAACTGGATGCCTCTGTCCTGCCTGAGACGGTCTCTCATATATACAGAAGCAGCAGGGCTACGTGAAAACACTTTGCGTGTCCATTAACATACAAAGGGTTTCGAATCTCCACAGTAGTTCATAGGTGAAAAGCATATTATATCGTGTCCAACACTATTTTTTGTGGCCAATAGGAACCGACGATTTTGTGTTTTCCTCGTGAACCAGTAGAGTCTTCAAATCTCACTGTAAGGAGTCTATTAGAAATTCATAACTTTACAATTATGTTCCTGTTTGTTTCTAAATAAACCGTTAACTCCATGGCACACTAATGTTAGACTATCAACCGGAAAAGCTCCTTTAATGTATAATTTGTTTCCCGGAAGAGCATAAATTAGCATGTCTTTTATTAAGGTTCAACATATTTTATTCAAGCCGACAAGCGAGTAATTTTGTTTCGTTTAGAAAGAGACAATTAACTTTGTTATAGATTCTATTAATGCTGATTGTATATTCGTAGTGTTGAAGTCTTAACTATTTACAAAATTATTTTTCAAAGTTCTACCTTCAGTTGATATTGGACTGACATATTCTAATTTACCTATACATAACAATACTGCCACCGGCAGATTAGAAGCAAGTGACGTTCTTAAAGCCGAAACTAGCGCTTCGCTTTTTCTAGTTTAGTTTCTAACACACAAAAACAAGATTTATGATGGTGTTTTTTCGACTCTAGCCAAATCATGGCAATCGCGAAGCTGTTTTCTGCTCCTTTAACGAATTGCAAAAAAGATTTGAATATCAACACACAACGTGTTACATTTGATGATATTTCTTGTCTTTTGGTGAACAGTCCAAATACGATATGCACACATTGTTTCATTATTCTGCGTTGAGCTTTTGAGGCAAGGGAACCACACACATAACAAAATTTGATCGGGTGGTTGATCCATTTTCAACGACTGATTCAGTATTATGCGATGCACCTAAAAACATGAGAGCATGCACATAGGAAATTTAACTTCGTTCAACGAAACATCACAATTTCAACAGTACCCTATATGTGGTAATTCTATTCTCAAGCCGACGTAGCTGAAAATGAAATTCACAACCTCGTTCTCACTCGCAATTCTAGACATAAATAGGCACACAGTCGTATTATAATTCGGGAAAAGATCCAAGAACGAGATGGCTATGTCAGAGAATTTGGGGAAGAAAACAGAGAAGTTGGGAGTAAGGGTAACAATTTGCACTGACATATTACCAACGAGGACAAGGCGCATACTTCTTGCAGCCAGTTCTAAACATTTTAGAAGATTTCTAATAGTTTACACATAGTTTTCGATTTGTAAAGCGTAAGTAAATATATATTAACTTTAAATTAACTTGCTGCAAAAAATATATGTAAAAATTGTACACTAGTCTGGAGTAATCTGAAAGTGTACAGAGTATAAAAAGTATTTATTTTAATTTAAAATCAAGTGCATGATACCAAATTCAAGCTATCAGGTATGCTATTGATTTTTTCTTGAAGACCAGTTTATCACTATTGTGGTGCATGCAAAGTAGACTTCAGCTTCCCTTACAGCTTGACAAAGTTATCTGAACAACGGATCCATAATGTACTTCCAATGCTGCCATCTTCTTTTTGTTTCAAATAATGTTCATAAAAGATGAATCAGAGATGATTAAACATTACGAGTTGCAAAGAAATATGGAAATTGCATGCAATATAACTTGACCGAATCTAACACAAAAACGTAAAAAAAGAACAAGCCTTAAAAGTGCCCTGAACAATGCAATTTGCAGCTACTAACCTCCAAATCAAATACGTGGATTTTCGTATCCTGTCCTGGTGGACTTAATACATTCTCATGTTTCTTTTCATGCTTGATTTCTCCATCGTTTGTTGTACACTCTTCGTTATTCTCACTTTCATTGGCGTCGGTTAAGGCTTTTTGCAAATGCTTAACAATTTCTATCGATGAAACAATCTCGTCGTAAGATAACGTGTTTACAAATAGATCTCCACTTTCCTCAATTTTTGTTTCAGTTGAACTGCAGGACTATAACACAAAAATAAGGTATATAAATTATAGTTCAGTAATACATTGTTATGGTCTCACGTTATGTAATTACATGAATAATTTTGTTATAAATCCGAAAAATAATTATTTTGTACAATTTTAAAGTTTTATGCAGTCTCCTAATGCTTGCTACTGTTTTACTATAATGTTGAAAAGTTGCTCAACAGGCGCTACGACAGCTATCAGTTTTTCAAGGTTATCAGCAAGAATAGTGATAATTACGGAAGATGAATTGGTAAATTACGGTTATTGTTAATTAATTACGCATACTGTATTTTTCTAAGAAGTAATTGAAGATGTTTTCTTTCAAGATGCGTTTGTTAAAATTTAAACTGCAAAGATGTACGATGTAATAAGTTATACTAATCATGAAACAAGATTTCAACAGTTGACCAGTAGTTCATCCGAGGGCCCTGCGGGCCTCTGTTAAATTAACGTTAATTGCACAAGCCAGACGGAACTTTTGATTTTCTATTGTAATGGTGTTATATTCAAATACCGTCTTTTTCTTTATATGTAACCCTAGAAGCGTCCTTCTGATGTGCAACACTTTAGGTTTGGATCCTATAAACCTTCACCCGATGAACGCAGCGGATGAATCCTACTATTGCTAGGGCTATATAGGCTAAATCGTTCTATGTTCAAGCATCTCATTTCTCTTCTCTGCTGGTGATACTACTACTACCCATATACGGAACCATTTCAACATGGTTCCCAGTTAGTAAAGTAAAAGCGTTTCTTATAGCTTTGAAGTACCTACGTATATACAAAATTAGAATCTTAAAGCTCGAGCTGATTAAACGAATTTAGTCTCAGCTTCAAATCTATTTTTGAAGAAATTTACTTATTTACAATTCGTTCCCAGTTTTGAAATTCATGAATATGGTAAGAAGTAGGTAAGGGAAATATTCTTATGAAGAAAAAAATTGCAAAAACACTATGGATTCTGCCAAAATTTTTACAAGCCCAGCTACAATCTGTAAAAGAGGGTCAGGGCTCAGCATCCTCAGTAAGCAGTTATAAGGGATACTGGTGAATGAATATAAATACATTAGAAAGTTTGTACATGCAAAATATGGAATCTGATACCCTAGCTGAAACTGAACATTTTAAACTAACATTTGAAATGTTTAAAATACAATATGCATATTATTATAAACTGTATTATAAACAAAATTCCTCTATCTTTCGAAGTTTAATTTCTTTTTGAACGTTAGATATATAGAACTGTCACGACCTTTCCCAAGTTACATTAATTAACCGTAATTTTTGGAAATTGTGAATGATCAATAGTAAGTAGCGGAGAAACATACGCAATTTAAATAATTTGTACGGTTAATAGAATACATTATTAGGGTGTTTTTGTAGTCATTATTATCAATTACAACAAATATTCCTTTTCGTAATTGTAAGTAAATGAAGTGTGTTAAAAGAAAGTTAAGAATTGAAAGCTAGAAAATATTTAACTAACTTAGTGATTTTAAATGCTATTTATCCCTTAATATCAACGCATAGACCGCTAAAATCGTATTGGCTTATCGGGACATGAATATATGGAGCTCATTTCAAATTACGGTCTTCAATGCCAAAGTAACTCTTCTTTAAGACCAAGGACAGTACGCATATACGCTTTCAATTCGGACAAACAATACATATCTGTAATAAAAACACAAGTGAAAAATCCGAAGACTGCGTAGCTATTTTTGAATGCCGGATATTTTACAAAAAGTGGCAAGTATTACCATGAAATATATAATGGGTAATATACAGTATATTCCACCTAAAATTAACACATTTTAACAAAATTCTACCTCACCATCTCAGATTTCTACGAATTATGGTTTACTGCTAGAATATTAACATTTGTTTTCAGATTTTCATGACGCAGTGCTTTATGTTCTATGAAAGTTCTATGAACAGTCAAATGTTCCGTGTTTTTAGCTTACATAATTACTTATTATTCAGCAATGGTTGGTGCTAGAAAGCTCGGAGCTGTCCGACCTGTTGTAAACAATTTTAAACCTGTTGTAAGCTTTCATTGGTATCATACTTGACAGGATTTCACAAAATATTCTACCCCGAGATTATGAAATTTGACTTTCCCAAAATCGGACATCTCGAAATTAAAATCTTATATGTTGGTCATAACTCCCTACAATTAGCATGAAAATTGTAATTTGGGACGATAATGGGATCGTGAGGAAGGCAATACCGGTACACATTAAGATTAAAAACTTATGGTAAGCTTTGTATTTTTATGGCTATTTTAGTAATTAATGACTTCGACCCGTCTGAAACTGGTAAATTTCTAAAGTTCACAAACATCTTTGCCAAAGTCGGAATTCGAACCAGGAACACTTGAGTTCCAAACCTTACGCCTCAGTGCGAACGGTTATAGAGGTTGGCTCCGTATTAATAATATGAATTATTCATGGCTTTTAGAGTTAGGCATCTTGGTTCAGGCTCGGACAGGAGAGGGGAGGATGCAGTAAAAAGTCGGCTTGGGTTTAGCTTCAATATACCATCGAATATTTGTTTCGTGCGACTAACGAGGAATCATAGGTTCACGATATTATTATTAATTATTGAAACCGGGTACCTCGATTTTGGAACCGGGAGTAGGATTGGTATCCTGGAATTTGAAACTGAAGATTCATTTCTGACACTTCGACTTAAATCCTGAAACCAGGTACCAGGATACGGCACTCAGTTCCAAGAATCCTATCCGATCCGTAAGTTTCTATTTCCAAGATGCGAATCCGGGTCCCGGTTCCAATATTACGTGTCGAACAAGATCCATTTGTTCATTCATATGATGTACCTGTTCATAAGTGGACGTAGGGTTATTCCCCGGTCACACCAGCCAAAAATCGAGTTGCTACATTGAACTTAAGTTCTGACCAATTTCTTACTCCAACCTTTCACCTACCATATCACAGCCTTAGCCACAGATGACTAATGCTAAAGGAGATAGATAATGCAGATTCTCAATGTGGACCTGAGGCTTTTCTCCCCAAGCATATAACAAAAATATTTTATATTTCACGATACCATTATACCAATATATAAGAATTTTCCGGAAAATTTCGAGATGTCCGATTTTGAGAAAAATAATTTTCCGGATATAAAATTTTGTGCAACACTGTCAAGTATCATACCAAATGAAAGCTTGTCACAAGAGCTTTAAAATGAGCCCTCTTTGAGCTCTCTTGCAGATACCATTGCTGAGAAATATATAATTTTATAATCTAAAAGCACGGTTTCTATCAAAACATTTTATTTTTATGTTTTGAAGAACAAAAACCAGTGCGTCAAAAAGTTTGAGGAAAAATAATATTCTCAACGGTACTAGCAATAAACCAAAAGTCATAGAAATCTGAGATGGTGAGGTAGACAAGGTGTGTTGAATTGACAGGGAATACAGGAAAAAAAATGAGTGCTGTATATAGAAAATCGTTATTCAGGTCCTAAATTATACGTACGTCTACTGGAAACTCTTCTTCATGTCCAGAAACAAAAAAGGATAAGAAAATCCAGTGCACATAAATAAAAGTGTATTAAGAAAGCGAGCACGGCATGAGTATGCATCTTGCTCTTATTTGACGGATAAAAGAAACAAAAAAGAGACATCTGTTAGTGTGTCCAGATATATAACCCAAATATGCGTACATTTGGACTATCGAGGCGAACGTGTAAGTAACGATCCAAACGTATTTGTCAGAAATATAGGCGCAGCATTAATCTCCGTTACAGTATGTCTAAAAATGGAAACTGTTTCTCAATTTGGGCCTCATTTAAATTCTCGCAGTTCTAGATCATTGGTACTTGTAAATTAATAAATCTATACAAAGCAAATGTTTTGCTTTTAAGAGCTATTGATGAGTGAGAAAGTTAATTTCTATGGAATATCTCGATATTTAGTTTAATCATTTCTCCATTCCAATGGGTGGCATACATCGGGAGAAAAGCATTATCGCTGAAACTACACTAGTTTCTTTTGATTCTGATGGCAGGATGCGTAATCTTAGCTAGGGATGGTTAATTCCATCCGGATTTTGGATTTTTCAAATTAGAAATTTTTCCTTTAGGCAACTTTTGAGTTGGACCGGGATACTGTACCCACGTAGCAGAGTACGTCCCTGGGACGTCCCATTTAGATCCCATTACCGTCAGAATGGTCCTGCTCCCATAGCGTTGTCCTAAGGACGTCCGTGGGATAACTCTGTGGGCAATACAAACAGTTCATCCCGTATGGATGTCCCCTGGATGTCCCCCGGAAAGCTGTGCGGGATTACCTACCTGGAATTTCTATAAATTAAATCGACCATACTATTATTATTATTTAATTAATTAATAGCTATACGAAGGATATGCCTTCGTATAGTTATACGAAGGATTAATTATAACTATACGTCCCATGGATGTAAACGGGACTTAAACAGGACGTCGTATGGACGTCCCGATGTCCTGCCAGGAGATCCGTCAGATATCCCTGGGACGTCATTTTCCTATGAGGGTATCTGCATCCAGAAGAATTTAAAATTATATTAATATTTGAAAGCATGTAATAACAAGAAAATATAAATATCTTTGAAGCTCAACCTTTTAAATTTTCCTCCAGTGCAATGCATACCATAAAGCTTTTGTACGATCCGCACATCTTCATATGAGCATCGAAACACAAAGTCATTCAAATTATATAATTTTTCTTACAAGAAAACCTAACTACCTTCATTTCTAATGTTTCATACTAGAGTACTATTTTATTGTGTGGAATTTAACGTAATATTGACTTGCTTGAAGATAGCACGATTTGTATGTTTATATTTTAGAATCTCAGGAAATTAAAATTTGACAAATCAGAGACAGACAGTAACTGTAGAAAAAGTAACTTTAAAATTGGCGTAAGAGAAACAAGAATAAAACTGAACTTTAACTGATATATAGGAAAGAATTCAGACATGAACTTCATCCTACGGAGGCTTTTTAATAAAGTAATGAAGTGTTACAAAAACGTTCATGCGTGTAAAAGCGATTATCAAGGAAGCAACGATGTAGAAACTAAGTAAAATAGCCATAGAAATATCACATTCCTATGAGTGTGAAGTTTCAAAATGTGATGTAGATGCGTTAAATGTTCACAACTGAAAATCTACGAACATAAAGACAGTACTTCGTTACTACGTGATGAATAAAAGAACCACCCGTTGTTCGTCCACTGAAATTTGCAAGTGTATACTAGGGAATTATCTGCATCCAGAATACAGAAAGTACACTGATTTTAAAAATTCTGTAAGATCCTAGCAATGCAAATACTCTCGCAGTTCAATCTTCCTAGTTTATTTATCACCAAAAGAATCCCCATAACATAACGATATGTTTTATGTAAGTTCTAATTTTTGCACAGGGGAAAAATAAGGAAATTCATAACAATTTTACAGTTAAATTACACATGGTTCGATAGTGTACGTGTTCAGATGGCGTAATTAGATACATGGACTTTCAACTTAATTTTGTGAACATATAAAATCCCTTTATTGCAACGCAAACCAACCCCGAAGGATCGATTACAGTAGTTTTGTAAAGATATAACTTAATCAATCAAATATCATATGAAACCCAAATCGATATTTTCTGAAAATTTAATATATTGAAAAATAAATTAATAAAGAAATGTATTTCTGTATATTTCACTTCTGGACAGATAACATCAATACAAAATAAATTTATTACAATGTTAAATAATTTAAATATTGACTTACCTTATAAGTGGTATCAACCTTCTCCTCTTTTATATCCATTGATCCTTGTATAGCTTTAAAGACGTAGGCATTTGTATCATAGGAAGCCATGACTGGTATATGTTTCAATAAATTCACCACAATCAGTAAAATATGTGTAATATCCGTTTCACACCATCATTTGGAAAGATTCTACAAAATTGTAATTTCGTAGCTCAACCAGTGCTAGGCATGCACCGAAGGACTTTTTATCTTTAAAATTGTTGTTTAAATATCTTGTAAATTAAATACATGCTGATGTCTAAAATTAAAATATGGAAGTTAGATTTGATAAGTAATTAATTTTACTATTATTATACACTATTATTTATAAACTAAATACATATGATTACGAGATATTTCAACTAGTTACCTTATGACGACAAAGATGAAACCCAATTTATTTAGAAATTGTATTTAATATCAGTATTTTTCTCGTAGTAACTGGATATTTTCTGATCAGCGAAGTTCAAGAATTGTCGAAATCCACCAAATCTGGACATTATGAAGGCTTATTCAATACGAAAATTAACTAGTGAAAACGATGACATCTAGAGTGCGTTGTTTGATCGTAGAAAGCAATAAATGAAATACAACTTAAAACTGCAGGTATGCTCTTATCACTTAGGTTAAAATTATAAAATATGCTTAGGAAAATTAGACGTATCGTTAACTATAGAGAAAAGGCAACATACTGTATATCTGTACCGAAAATTTCATCCCAACTGGAGACTTCAGTATGGCCACGAGTTTCGGTTTCTACGAGCGTGTTCATTTGTTCAAGAGTTGAATGTTTTCCGCTTTCCTATCGTTTAGAAACACACAATTTCGTTTATTACTTTAGTAACAACACAATTTATCTCAAGTAGTCATTTACTAGGAAGAAGCATTTATTCAGATGAATATTTCGTAAATATATGTAAATAGCACGAAACGTAAAATTACAGAAAATGTCAATATTTAGGAACTATTTTCTAAATTTCAGGATAAGTTCCAAATGTATGCTAGTAATAATTAATGTGAAATATTCAAAATGGTTTCTTTGGGTCTATTAAATGATTCTAGATAAACTAAAACACGTGATCCAATTTAAAGAGGAAATTATTTTTTCGTATGAGACTAGTAGTGGGCCGGTGGTAGTAATCCTGATATTTCAGTATAAAACGCGAACATGTGTCCACGATTATTCTCGATGTTTATACGCATTTATTTTTACCACTGAAATAGGAAAGGAACCCGCTTCTTGATAGACTCTAAAAAAAAATAATTAACCCAGAAAGTTCAAACAGAACGTTCACAATCGTTGTATGAACCTTCTCGTTCCACTCTGTCTGAGAGATCATTTGATGGATTTATGTGTCACCAGAAGCAATTCAGGTTGTTAATGGATAGCTGAAGATTACCAATTAATTAAATACTTAGTGCAAATCTAAGTGAACCAATAACGATGAATGTGCATATTCCGTGTGTTAGATCAAATAAACTTGCGGCTAAAACGACATGTGTACTTAGCTCATTCAGAAACGAAGTGATACATTTAAAATTTAAGTCTCTATTTTGCTAGGATAGGATACCTTTTCTCCTGAATTCATTCTGCAGGAAATTCGACACCTCAAACAACTGGTATAAGAGCAGCTATGAAAGGGCCTAGAAACAAACTAAAACAACTTTCGTTATATCCTTACAACTGCAGGCAATAACAACGTATATTTACTTGAATTACGTGCAAATTCTATTGTTAGTCACGTATAAGATGAGCATATCAATCGAAATACATCATTTAACTACGGTTTACTTCTAATTTCTTTGGGATTATGTGTCATCTTTAGGTGGTAAATCGGTCCTTTGACCAAGCAAAGGTTTAACCTTTGACTTTAATTCACAAATAATACAGGTCTTACTTAGCTTTTAAAAGTTCTAATAAGGATATTTCTTCAAGAATAGTACAAAAATTAAGGATATCGACGGAATACACGAATTGAAGCGGCGTCTGGGCCGGAGCTGTTCATATAAGCCACCACCAGGCTTATATTTATTATTAGTATTGACACACTCAATATTCTAACCTAAACGTCCCTAAAATATTCAGTTCCTTGGAATTTCTTTTGAAAACTCCATATAAAACCTCATCAGAATATTCTTCACTTTTCCTTGCGGATACATGTTTATATTAGCTATATTTATCTACTTCGAGGCAATATGGGATTGGAAAGGCTAAATTGAAGTTAAAAAATGTTTGTGAAACAACCAAAAAGTGGATATGTGTGTTTTCTATAATGAACTAGAAATATGTTTCAAAAAGAGAAATGAAAACCTAATTAATTAATTAATTAAACAAGTAATATGATTAGTAATTGCAAGGGAATAATTCGACAATTAATATTTTCAATTAGTAACTCATATAAGCATATAAAATACTGTTAGGAGTATCGTTTGTTACGTAGGTGGAATGCACAATATACCTTAATTCACTCATCACAAGATGGCCAACAGTACAAACGTTACAGTTCACAGAAACCCAAGTCCTTTTCTCCCACGTCCTACCGTTTGACGCACATTATCTCTTGGTAACCTTTGGAATTTTGTGTGAAACCCTCGATCACCGTACGAAACAAAGATATTTTATTCCCAACTTGAATAAATCGCTCATTCGCCAACTGACGTTTTTATATCTTACATATAGTAAATCTCACCTATTATGATCTTCTGATTCTAAAATATCTTAAGGTATATAGTCATAAAAGGCAAATATCTTTAAGTCGGCTTCGGCAAGTCGCCACATATAATTTGGAGTTGCCAGAACTATTTTCCAGAAGTGAAGTTAAACTAAGAGCAATTAATTCTTCCACCCTATCGGGAACTTTCTCACAAACAGAGTTACGGATCTGAAAGTAGAATAGCCATAGCAACTGGAACTCAGAACTTGAATGTTGAATCACGCATAGTTGATTGTATTCTCTCGTGCATAACCAAATATCTTTGAGAAAACCCTCTTTCTCGTGTCAATATTTTAGTTGTAAATAAGCTCACTTTTTATAAAATATTTTGTGTTAGATACATTTTGACAATGACAAGGAAAGCTGGTTACGAACTTGAACAGGATAAGAAGGCTACAATGTTTATTTACTTTGAAACATGACGCGGGAATCGAATAGCAGTAAGTTAGTCAATAATGCACTTAATAATATGCCAAGCGAACATTTATTTATAACACTTCGCCAGAGAAAGCTATTTTTATTTCTACTAATACCTTTAAACGTTTTGTGTCTCAAGTCAAAAATAATGTCACAGTATCGAATGAAAAATGTTTTCTGAATATGTACGTGGATTCCTACAAGAACGCATGAACACAGAATATCTTGTTACTTCCGCTCTTGCTCTTTCGTTTTACTCAACGGAAGTGGTACTGGTAGAACTTTGCATATAACCTCAACAGACAAAGCAGCAGCTCATTGCTCTTCAATTAAAGCAAACATTGCTCAAAGAGGACAATCCTGGAGCGAGCTACCGGCCGACGCAACGGGATGAGTGTCTTTAGCGGTTGCGCTTCTTAGAGTTCACTCGAGAAACCCCGGTTAATACAAAGAAATGGCTAGTGCCGCGTAACAAAACAAAGTTATTAGTTTCTATTTTCCTTCTACCCTATATCACTATATTTTGAAAGACGGGTTAGGTCAAAAATAAATTAATTGCTTTGTTTTCATTATAGACAATGCAAACCACGCACATGACGTCAGCACCCACCCACGTACATTCGTATAAGAACCCAATTAGTTCAGTCTCATTACTGTTTTATCTGTTTCATGTCACAACTTTACGACTAAAACGATACGTTAAATTACATTGCACACTTCCCCACAATTTGAAAATGTTCATCTTCTTCTGTAAATTTTGCATTTTTTGTGGTCCATAAAGTAAAGGGAAACATTATGATATACCTTCAATTTCTACGAAAAGATTGCAGGATATTTAATGGCTCGCTGAATTATAAACTTGTCTGAATCCTACATTAAACTTTACGTGGGAAATTTAGAGTATATTACAACTCTTCCTAGCTTATTTTTTCATCTGCCATTTTAGAAACTGAAGAGTTGAACGAAACTTTTGAACACTTGACACGATAATGCCTACCATCCATAATGCGCCGACAGCACAATGTTCGGATGGGCATAAACGACGCAACTCCATTTTCAAACTTGAACGATTTCTGAAGTGCAGACCCAGGCAGCTGTTTCATGAAAAGAGTATATAAACAAATTAAATGCATATTACTGCTAGTAGATACAACGCAAAATGGTAAGTACGATCGTGATTTTCACTTCATTACCATCATTTGCTGTTTTCACTGTGATGTCACAGTTAATGATGCAACTACTGTCAAAAAATCCATTACGCTCGTCTAAAGAGAGGCACACCGTCATTTACTGACTTCATGTTTACTGCTGGAGATAGGGTTTGCAAATATTCCGGTTCGGGCGGGATTAACTTAGAATAGTATGCCTTGTCTTGGAGGAATATTTTCTCCAACGGGACGGCTAAAATCCCGGCAAACAATCTTCCGCTGCTTGAATAATGAATATACGGTAGGTTGAACACAAATACATAAAAAAAATGAAGGAAGCACCTGTCGCAATTGCAATGTTTGGTACTTTGCTCAAACAAAATAATGCTTAATTCTGTAAACACAATAACTGCCTTCCCCACCAATTGTTCTGCATATCTTAGTTGTACCATGTTTGGCATCGGCTTTCCAGATGAAGACAGACCGCAAGCTTAAAAACGGTATCTTAGCGTGCGCTAGAAGCAAAATAATATTTTCGAAAATTACAAAGACACTGGAATGTTGTAACGCATTTCGCAGCGCAACGTAAATTGTGATGATTCGCTGACATTGAAAGTGATCATACAGCGAGATTTTTACAAGAAAATGTTGTCAGAACCTGTACAAAATTCAAGCCCAGGGGCTCAACTCACTATGACTCGAACAATCAAAGATAGCTTGACCAGTGACAGAAATAAAAAAAACATTCTGTCGAAGATTTTGTTAACAAAGCATGTAAAGAGGATAGCCTGGAACAGCAGAAGTTTTATTGGCTTATCACTGTGTTCCTCCTTGTATAAGTTACAATGCTCAAGACCGTGCAAGAAAACTTCTGCCAAAAAAAGCACCAGATCCAGAAATATCTAGTAAAATATCAAGCAGTAGGACACATACTGCCTGTATTAATGAAAATGTCTTGGGTCTGCACGCTCAAGAAAGTATTGTTAATAATTAAACAGGCCAATACCGTTTTTATCATTGCTTCAGACGTTTCAAACGTAGGTAACAAAAGGTTTTTCCTTTAATTATGTAATACTTTAGCCAGAAAATTAAAATACTATGGTGTTCTGCTCTTCTATAAAGACATGGACGAATCGAGTGAAGCAACTTGTGAATGCATTTCAACAATTTTTAATGAAAATGGATTAAAATTAACTCAAATTTCAGCATCCAATGCTGACAATGGCTCAGATAATTAAAAAAAGTATCAGTACATCTAAAGTTAGTATCAGCCAATCAACACATTATCCAGGTGAATTGGAAATGAAACATTTTAAACAATTGTTTGAGAGCTGTTGTAAAAAATTTCGACTTTCTTGGCAATCAAATTTTGTCGTAAAAATGTAAAATCAATTTTCATCTTCTGGCAAAAGGAATGAGAAACAAGCATTTTTTTTATTGACAAAGAGTATAAAACACTTAAGAGGCACGTATCTAGTCGTTCTCTTTCCGTCTACCTGCTGTTGAGCGGCTATTATTAAACTGGAAGGCTTTAAAATCATAATTCTTATCTCAAGGAGAAGAAAAGTGCTTATATTTTGAATTTTATTGACGTCTTTAGGCATTTAAGGCTCATACCGGGATAGGGGAAATGAAAGGATTCTGGAATATCTCAGCCAGGGCCTATGCTAAAGTTGCCATCTTGGCATAACTAAGGAAAACCCCGGGATCGAACCCAGACCTCCCGAATTCTACGCCAACGATCTATTACTGAGCTATAGCGGCTTGAGGAGAATATTTTGTGGTCAAATTTTAATGCATATGAAAAAACGTCGATCAATTTGTGTGCGTTGTTTTCTTTATTTATTATAAACTAATAAACTTAAGGTCGTTCACACAACTCCTAGGTTATTGGAGGGCAAGTCATTTAAACTATTAAGTTGCATGCTGTCACCTGAAAATTGAAATTTGATGGTAAGGAAGCAGATAATTTTATGAGAATGAGGCGAAACAATTTTAAAGAACATGATTGATACAAACAGAAGGAAATTTAAGGCAATTGCATTTTTGTTATTAAAAAAAATGCAGTATTTTTCAAAATTTACAATTCTGAAGAGAAGATATTCAGCAAAATGTCTGTTTTGTCTTTCAAAGAACCACTAAAATAGAGTTACATTGAAATCTTGCTTAGTGCACTTTAAATCAAGATTGACGGGGATGCGTTGTATGAAGACAAATTCACACTGAAAGGTTTATTATTGCTCTGGACGAAGACGAAGGTGATATTGTGAAACAAATTGTGTGTTTGAAATTAAGTAACCGTAGACAATCCGTTCTATATAAAGAATATAAAACAAATTGCTTTTATGTCGGTTCCGGTGTTCCTCAGGGATCTAATCTTGGTCCACTTCTGTTTTTATTATTTATTAATGACTTATCACTAGGGAACGGAACTTTATGTGCTAAAAAACTCAGAAATAATTATTTATTTATGTGCCATAAATTTTGAAAATATGTGATAAAACCACAAAAATATGTGACAAAAATAAAAATATTTCGTAACAGAAACTTAAATATTATGTGTATTGTAAACACATCTTAAAAGTCACTTTAAAAATGCTTACCTCTTAGCGAGCTATTCTTTGGAAGCGTTGCAGTGGACCATCATAGTTTTTTTTTTTCAAGTTCTCCATTGTAAATTTGTGACGATTGTCTGTAAAAAGTATCTTATATTGCGAGAAAGATCGCTCCATGTCACAAGAAACAATCCTCGCATATTTGAAACACGAAATTTTACCAACACTGAAATTGACCACGAATTCCTCCACTTCTGCTTCCAAAACACGTGCAATTTTACACAATGTTTGAAAACAATTTTTAAAAAAATGTCTGTAAATTTAGACATTAGCACTTCCCTGTTAGCTCCAATAAGTTTTTTTTAGTTTCGTTTCTACAATGCGGATTTCATCCACTGCAGCTGACATAGTGTTCGATGACGATTCAAGTATTTCTATACAACGAGAAAGAAAGGACAGGTTTGTTGAAATGAATGCTAACTCGAATTTTACGGAGGGATCTTTTAACAGTTCTTCTAGACGATGCTTCGTCTTTGTCGAGATCATTTACGACAGATACGAATTGTTCAAAGTTCTTGGCATAACACTCCACGGCATCCAACCAACTGCCCCATCGCGTAACTACAGGAGCGGGTGGAAGAGGAATCCCAGGGCACTTTTGATTAAAATGCCTATTCTTTTAGGTGACTTGATAAAAAACTGTATTATTATTTGTGTAATTAAATGTAACAATTATTGTAGACGCTATAAAAACGCATTAAGGCCTGTTGTGTCGATGAAATAAATGATAATAATAAAATTCTTTTTAGAAAGCTCCAGAATGCAAGGAACTTCTACAATTAATTTATTTGTATCAGAACCAGTTTCTAATACATATCGTAAGGGGGGTTGTAGCGTCATGAGTTACATGTTCACGGACAACAGAAACACCATTTGTGTTAAGCTGCTTAAAGCAGAAATCCTGGTAAAACTAATTTTTTGCTTGAGTTGTACTGTTGGGAACCCTAGGTGAAAATAGATGAGTATCTGTCTCTTGAGGATAGTGATTTTAAATTAAGCCGTTTTACTATTACGTGGTGTCTGACAGCATTTGATAATCAATGAAGTAGTTAAAATGTTAGAAATTGCATATATATATATATATATATATATATATATCTTTATTTGGACTGCCCCTGATAAATGTTTTATAGCATACTTTAAGTTTCGTCGATCTGAGCCAAAGATGCCTAAAAGACATGAGTGGACGGACATTTTTTCTACTTGACAAGTGAGCTACAGTGGGTAAAAATATTTGCACAAGTTCAACAAAGAGGAAAACAGACTGTATCACATGTAAATCTTGGCCCATTTCGAAATTTCTTGCCCTTTTATAACAATTTTGATGCCGTGATACATTGCTACAGAAAAAACTACCACTCGATACATCTGTAAGATGACAGGCAACGAGAAAGTGACGACTACGTAAATTCATCGCAAAACAAGCTATCCAAAAAAGGTTCTCGGTATTCTTTTATGTACAAGAGTAATCTGCCTAGTGTATTGAAGCAGTCCACACCTCGTCAGACAGTACAGAGAAGCAGTATTGGGAACAAAACGAATGGAATTAAATTGGAAGAACTCAGTTTATGTCAGATTATGAGCGGAAGGTAAAATGTATTTAGACATAGCCGAGCATGTTGGAAAACCATGTTCTACCGTTGGATACATTATAAAAAATCATAAAATGGAAAAACTATTGCGGAACAGAATCAATTCTGGCCAGGCAAGAAAACTAACAGCCCAGAATGAAACCTACATTTTTCATTGTTTCCAAAACTAAAATAATTACTGCTACAGATCTTACTTCTTCACTCGCCGAGGACATACAAGTTAATGTTGTAACACAAACAATCCAAAGTACACTTTTAAATAATGGAATTCAGAAGATGTGTATTGTGTATCTAGGTACTGAATACTGACCTCTCCATTAGTCAATGCAGAAACTCAAGGCATAACAAGCCTTCGCCATTTTTTTATTATTAAGACTTGGAGCAATATCCTGCTTTCTGAAAGCTTCATCTTTCTTTCGCCACACGCTCTGATATCGATCACTTCAATTCAAGTTTATTTTAGACTCATCCGAATATAACTGAAAGCTTACCACATGTCACTAGGTACTCTTAAGTAATGGTGCCTTGATAAGGATCATCAAATGTAATTTTCAGCATTTCAAACAAAACACGTTCTATATAGCGTACGTAAATTGATGCGCCACTTGTTTAAACTGAAAGTTCTAACTAATTAATAATTTTACCTAAATGAAAAACTAAGTATCAACTTATGTAGGCCTATAAGTATGTCTCTGGAGAAAAGAATAAACAACTATTTATAAACAATTACATTTTGTAACAAAATAATCTTTCATATATTTCTTAACTTCAGCAGAAATCGTGCTCCTAGTGTTTTAAAAGGCCGGGGGGGGGGGGGGGAAATTTTGGGAAAAGAGGATTTTTTCGCTAAGCCAAAACACCGTTGTTTTATTGACGAAATCATATTCTCTTTCTTTATCACCACGAATATTCCCTAATTAGCAAATATTTTGTAGTTTTCACATAGTATAGTTAATGGTTTAACGAATGCAATGTATCTCAAAGCTCTTCTAACTTTTAAATTATTCGTAAATCCTTAACAGATATTTAAGCGACTCACTCAGCCATGATACTCTTGCGTTTCTGTCCTGGATTGTGACCATATAAGCTTGTGTAAATATAGGTGAGTGTATGACAAAAATTTAGTTGGCATTACATTACACAATAAAAACAAAGTGATATTATTTTTTACAATAGTAAAGAGATATAAATGTATTACATTTTCGGAATTCATTGGAATTCAATGAATAGAATGACTGAATATCGTAAATAAAATGAAGTTTCGCACACAAAATATATTCCTTCATCATAATACTCTAAATTAAATATTTCGAACAATTGTCAATTATAAAATGAACAGCAGAGTTATATATGTCTTTAGATTTACTCACAGCAATACACTGTTCTGGACGGGCGCAAGCCATAGTGCTGTTACCTCAGATATACTTCATTTTATCTTATCTATCTTAAAAAGTAACAGCGTTACGGTAATGACTGTATTGGTAATTACAAAATGCTAATATTCTTTAATTATGATGGTTCTCAAGATGGCGACACCATAGTAATTTCATAGAGAATGTATTACTTCACATGAATACCATTTGAAGAATTATAATTACCTATACTTGTAATATCAAATTTAACGTTGTAGCAATGGCATTCAAAAAGTATACTCATCCAAACACGAAAGCCAACGTTAGAATAACTCCTCAGCCAAGCAGCTTTTAGTCAATCCGCGCGCTCAGTGTCCAGAAGCATCTCTCACAATCGCAATTCACCTGTCATGCAATCACTGTTGTCAAATAGGAAGATGTGATAATTCGGAAATTAACTTGTTGCGGTAATGACGGTCGAAGTTCAGGACAAGTATTTTCTAAACAATAAAATAATGATTATCAACGCGACAGCTTCTTATTCATCGTGATCACAAAGAGTTATATATCCTCTTTTGTTTCCTGTATTATAAGGAATTTCCGACATTACGCCGTTAAGTTAAAGACAACGCAATTTCGCAAAGTCTCTGAGAGCACATTATGTACAACTTGGTTGCGAATCTACTTCTATCACGTGAAATTACAACATTGCGGGGAGTGAGTAGCAGACGGTATAAGCATTCACCTTTGCCCACTTGAAACAACAAAATCAGGCGGGCAGCGAAGGAACTGTGAGGAACCATGGAGAACAATTTTTGAGCCACCGCGCAAGGAGGTGTTCGCCTTCACAGCAAACGACATTGAATGATACATCGCGCACATACTTGCGTGTATCTTTCTCCTATCTCCCATCTGTTTCCCTCTTTATCATAGGCTCGCTGACTTCTACTAGCAGCCGAACCCAGAGACTTTACGAAAATGCGTTACCTCTAATACCCATGCAAGTCCAGAATTTGTTGCTGGGGCACGTTGTGCTAATGACATTTCAGTGATAAAAGTTTAAATTTAAAATAATTATATTAATCAAATTTTGAGATGCTATTCGACACAAACATAGAGATTAAGGTACACATATAAAAGGAAATAATTTCAACAATATGGGTGAAATTTAACGGAAAATTCTTCGCAATACAAGTTTCATTACTCTAAATGTATATTTGTAATCAACATTTTAACTATTTATTAATGTTCAAACAATGTTAGCTCTCCTGAAAGGGCAAAAAAAAAAAAACGATATGAAGACAATCAACTACCGGTATTTGACGCATGATTGGATTCCTAACTTGGAGAAACAGAGACATGTTTCTAGCACGCAACACTTTCGAATTTATTGTTCACCGAAGTTAAAGAATATAAAGTAACACATGTAAAATCGAGTTATAACAAGTTTTACAGAACCAGGGCTGGGTTGCAAAAAAATACTTGTGTAAAATCTAACTTAAGTCAGACCTGCGAACTCTACATAATACTGGAGTGACTAATTAGTGTTAAAGATAGACGCCAGAGGAAACGTTTAAACTTGTTTGTCCACTTCCAGTCGAATCCAATGTGAACCAAATTTACAAATTATCACTGTGCGGTTCGTTTTTTTTTTTTTTAATTTTATTTAAGTAGTCACTCCATTATCAGGTAGAATTAGATGGTGTGCTTAAGACAGATTTTACCTTAACGTATTTTTCTTGCAACCTAGCCCAGAGATTTTATTTCGTTGTAACGAAGATTCCATGTAATGAACATTGTATTGAATAACAAGAATTCGGCGTGGATTTCGAAAGACGTCTTTCTAACGGACATTTCACCGTAATGACTTCCGTTGTAAAGAAATTTCACCCTACAGTTAGAAAGCAGATCATACAGGAATTCACCCTTGTACCCTATGGAAGTTAAAGAAAACGGCCAGAATATACCCACTTCTTACAGAAATTGCATAACGAAAATTCACAAAGCTCACGTGTTTAACGGTTAATAAAACCCAAACCACAAGGGTTAAAAAAAAAAAAAAATCCGAAAGAATTGTATGAGAGCTCCTTCAGCATAAATCCGTTCGAGTTTAGTCGCTCCTGTTTAATTGTATTTATCTTTCCACCACAGAATGAAAACCATCAATAAAGTGTTGCTAATTTACAACAACTTACTTTAACATCGACTCACCTTTGTACACCGACTACAAAAAGTAAAAGTTACAAGTTGCACAAGTTACAACGATAATTGTCAACGAATGCAGTTGCAATACTATCCAGGGAGACTACATCCGAACTCAGATTTACTTTGAACGGCGTTTGACGGTGTTTGACGCCACAGTCAAGGGCTTGGCAAGGAAAGGAAATTTAATGCATGTAGTTAAATAGACAAGAAATACGTGCAGATTTTTAAAACAATATGTTTCTATATCGTCGGCTTGGAAGTGAAACGCATGAAGTAAAAAATATTTTTTTTTTTTTAAAAAAGGAAAAACTTTATAATTTTCCAACTGCAGAAAAAGACATTACTGGAAGTTCAAATGTCAGGATCAGGCCGGTAGCCAATGGAGCTCGGGGGGCTTAGCCCTTTCGTAATTTTTTCCTAGCCACAATTATCAATACTTCCCATAGGCCTACTTGTCCTCGTCTCTTTTTATGTTCGTACTTTGCCGGCGATATTTTTCGTCTTCGGCTTACTACAAAGAATTTTATTTGTCCAGATGACAATGTAGATTAGCCATACAAAACACACATTTGATTGTTGTTTGGGGGATTTGCATTTTTCCTTTTTTTTTCATTTATTACTTGATATTTCTTTGTATGTTTTACTTTGTTTTTTCAACAAATTTTCTTTTATTGCGAATCTTCATAAGCAGTTAAAAAGATCTGATTGGTATTTTATTTTCGTCGGAATTTCGGACAAGGGTCTGCCGACAACATTTAAGGAGCACTTGACGTTAACCAGCGACGTGAACTAGGGCACCGACCACGCCCCCTTCGCGAAAATTACCGAAGCTTGCCGAGTGTGTAGTCGTCGAAGCCAAGGAGCGGGAGGGGGAGAGCGCACACTCTGCTTGCGTCGGAAATTAATCTAGGCATGAAGAAACTGCTGTCTGCGTTTTTATTTTTCTGGGTTAACTGCTTGGCGGGCTGAGGGCTCCTTTTCCTATATTCTAGCGGGAGAACAGTCATTCGTTGTGTTGTTTGTTTTATGTTTTAGTGGAGTTTTATTTTTTGTTCGTATTTAGTAGAGCCGTATTTTTGTGTTCGTATTTATAGTGGGTTGATGTATGAGTAAAGTCGATCCAAATGAACGAAATTAAACAGCATGTATGTTCAGAGTGTGGTAAGAACTATGGCCATAACAAATCACTTAGGCGTCGTTTCGAAAGCACATCCGAATAAATTAAACGAAATCGCGCCTCCTTTAAAGATCCAGAAATCATTTGCTTATCGATGCCCAAATTGGGATAAACAATTCAATCACCTTGAAAATTTCACATATCACGAACGCAAGTTTCATGCAAGACAACCAATTAAGAAAAATCACCTTAAATGTGTTCTATGCACTTTTGAAACGGACGGGGGAAAAAAATTGCACGAATATTTTGTGTTACTGATATAATTCATGCACTGTAGTTTGAAGCCCAGTACCTCGGAGCCATCACAGTCCGTGGATACAGTTTGGGTTCTTATTTTTACGGTAGGGCATCCTTAGAGGGTATACATGCCCATTTTTCATCCAATTTGTGAGGCATCTTTTTATTAAAGGAACTCTTTACCACTGCTGGGGTTCTTAAGTTTGCGGAATTATTTTTTTGTATGTTTAACACGTTAGTACTGGGTTCAGGATCCAACTGTGCCGTGTTCACAGGTTGGTTTGGTTAAGGGTGGTTTTTATGTTAGTTAAGACTACTCGGTCTTTGTGTTTGAGAATTATTGTTATTAGAATGTATTTTAATCAGTATTGTGTTGTTTTTGTGTTTAAATATGCAGTTTACATCTTGTTTGATCCGTTCAATTGTTATTAATATTCTGGGTGGGTGCGTGAGCTTCTAAGGATGGAGCCTACAATTTTTTGGTAAGGCATATTCTAAACCAGTCTTTCAGTGGGTCTGGCGGGAATCAAACCCGTAACCTCCTGTATAAAGTGTGAGCGTGCTAACCTCTTGGCTATTCCGAAATCTCACATTGTTTCTAGTCGGGTATGTAAAACGTATTCGGGAAGTTTTTGATTTGTTCCAGTTTGGGTCTATATCCAGCCTCCTTTTCAGGAACCAGACCGGGCTGGGATTGAACCTGTGGCCATGCATATAAGAGGAGAGTGCGCTAACCACTATGCCTGCCCAAGGCCTTCTTTAGGATGATTTCCTCTTACTCGTTCAAATAAGGTGTGTGTGTGATTGTGTTTTTCTTTATATCTATATGACAAGTGAGTACACACGCCAGAAACAAATTATCTCATGTGCATGTAAGAGTATGCATACCTGTGTGGGCATAAATGTTATATGATAACATTTGTTGTTTATTTTCTTTACTTGCCTTGTTTCTTTTTTTTAAAAAAAAATGTGTGAAATTGGTGGTCGGTTCTTTCTGTTCTTCTTTTTTTCTTTTCAAAGATAGTTTTCTTATTAGCAAAAACCTTTGCTGTGTGCGTGGTATATTTCATTTTTGGCCGTGGTCTAGTGGCCTACATATCAGAGAGAGTGTATAATTAGTGCTAGCCGTGCACTGGCAGGTTTGTGCCTGTAATGGCTATTGATTTTCGTCCTGGAGAACCTTGTGAGTTGGTTTAGCTCAATTGTCGTTTCCATTAATATTTTGGAAAGGCTTCTCGTTTGGTACCTTTGTGGTTAGTGTCCGTGGTCTAGTTGGCAAGGTTGCTAGTAATTAGTTGCCTTGTTTTAGTAATTCGTGCGTTGTTTAGAGCCTGTAGGGCTCTTGGTAGTTGTGCAGTGGGTGTTTGTTTCATTTGTTTAATTCATTCGTTCCCATAAAGCTTCCAAATTACTTTCGAAATCCACGACAGCGAAGAGAAACAGAGAAAACTCTTTTCGACCAAGAAGAAGAAAGTTACGCATAAGCAACGAATTACAAAACCAAGTTCAAGTGAAGTACTGGATATTGCAGTATCCTTACTGTTACACCATGAGTGAACCGAGGAAGAGTACATTGCAATGTAATGCTCTTTAGGTGCGTGTGTGTGTGTGTGTGTTTTTTTTTTTTGCTTGAAACTTGCGTTTTAAAACTGAAACCGAAAGGTGATGTATACATATTTTATGGAGTGTTTCCTATGGAACTTGCGTTTTAAAACTTTTAAAAAATATATGATGTTTTGTATAATTATATGGTGTTATGTATTCATCTGGAAACTCGTTAAAAGAGAGAGAGAGAGAGAGAGAAAAAAAAAGTTCAGTTGAAATGTGATGTGTATATTTGGAGTATTTCGCATGATCGAACTTCACTACTTTTTTTTTAACTCGCTTCCTCCCACTTATCTGTATCTCATCTGGGAATTCAACGCAGCCTACGTTATAACCTCAACACATGGATTCTTCGGTATAAATAAGGTGTTTTTCGTTACAAATAAATATAAACTTTAAAAATTTTGTTGTTTTTCCGTAAACATTTGCCGCACGAATTTGTTCCGTAGCCATCCTTCGGCATACAGACGGGTTACATGCGTTGGACCAACACGGCGTTTGACCAACACGGCGTTGGACCAACACGGCGTTGAACCAACACGGCGTTGGACCAACACGGCGTTGAACCAACACGGCGTTGGACCAACACGAAACCATCACGGCGTAGGACCAACACGGCGTTGAACCAACACGGCGTTCGGCCAACAATAATAACCGGCATACGACCAACACGGTAAAACACAAATCTTGATAATATTGAAATAATTATGTAATAATAATTTATTTAAAAAACTCTAGCTTCAAGGGTTACATGCGTTGGACCAACACGGCGTTTGACCAACACGGCGTTAGACCAACACGGCGTTTGACCAACACGGCGTTTGACCAACACGGCGTTGGACCAACACGGCGTTGAACCAACACGGCGTTTGACCAACACGGCGTTTGACCAACACGGCGTTGGACCAACACGGCTTTAAACCAACAAGGCGTTCAACCAACACAGCGTTGCACCAACACAGCGTTTGACCAACACGGCGTTGGACCAACACGGCGTTGAACCAACACGGCGTTAAACCAACACGACGTTGGACCAACACGGCGTTGAACCAACACGGCGTTG
>JAGDQP010004718.1:24303-42728 GCA_022664845.1 Lepisma saccharinum | reverse complement strand
CAGATATATAAAACCTAAAAATATAATAAAAAATATTATCTTAAATTATTTTTTTGAGCACCTGCGTAGAACCAACACTGCGTTGGACCAACACCGGCATGAGACCAACACTTCGAAGTACCGGCGTTGGACCAACACGGCGTTGAACCAACACGGCGTTCGACCAACACAGATTTTTGCCCTGGGGTGTTGGTCGTACGCCGGTTCTTGCTGCTTGAGAGGCTGTTGGTCGTACGAAGTGTTGGTCCAACGACGCATCCCCATACAGACGACTACTCACTCGGCGAGCTTCGGTAATTTTCGCGAAGGGGGCGTGGTCGGTGCCCTAGTTCACGTCGCTGGTTAACGTCAAGTTTAAGGAGCAGCCGAATGCGCCCGAGAGGTCACAAATGCTTGGACAAGACGAGAGTTCACGAACTTCTTGCAACGGAGGAAGGTAGCAAAGGAGGACTAGAACATTAAAAATACATGATCTTGAAACACATTTGATATGATAGTGTTCTAAAAATTTTAGCTCTGTGTTGGACGTGTAAGGACCAGGTTAAATTATTAGGAATAAGTGTTTAATTAATTAAAATTTTCTTAGTTGGCAAGAAAATTTACCATTATTATTTACGTACTTACTTACTCAGTCTTACGGAACTACAAAGTTCATCGCCGCAGTAACAAACGTTTGCCACTGGAATATTTCCTGGGCAATACCAAACCAGGTTTCATCACAAACACTTACTTCTCGAGGATCCCTCAAGGAATCTTTCGAATAAACAGGAAAGCTGCGTTGGGAAAATCTATGGAAATTTTCAGGATGATACAAAACAGGGAACAGATACAAAACCTACATGAAACAAATAGCTCAACTAGAAAGTATAATCAGAGCAATTCCAAATAAGGACATTAAACTACCAGATGTACATCACACAGCTTTAAAATAAGAAAATTAAACCGCAGAGAATATTTATTTCTACAAATCAGGAAATTAAACCTAATAATGTGCAATTAAAAAAATGTATCGGCAGAAGAATGATTATCATTGGATACGGTTTCAGGAACAAACCCTTACATTTTTTTTAAACTTTATGTTTACTTTTCTGGTAGAAGCGTCCTAAAACCTCTGAGAAATTTTACCTCGGTGAGAGGTTTTCCTTGAAAAGGAATGTAGATGATGGCAACCAAGGCCTTTTTCTATGAATCCGATACCGACATTAATCCTGATGAAACTGAGGAACAGTCTAGAAGACATCATTTACTATGGCTGGCAACAGGGTTCGAAATTGCGTGCTTTCCTAGTGCTGATTACATTTAGTATACTTCGTTTGAGTTATTTATGGTCTTTTGAATGTCCATGTCTCGGTCGGGTTGAGAAAAGTATTAACCATAACTATTTTTGAGGTACCATTCCAGCATTCGCCTGTAGTGTACTTACTGTTCTCTATCATATGTAGAAGCAATCTTTGAAGTACATAAGTAAGTAATATAGTAGAAAGTAGGTAGTACATGTACATCAATACGGTAAGAGACAGTGGCCAGTTGTGTACATCTATTAATAAAATGCAACGATTGTCACTTACTTTCTATTTCTTTTTTCTTTGAATGCTATTCGTATGATGTTCTATTTTGTTTTACTGCTTTACTCCTTTTTCAGAAGATGAAATCTTGTTATTTTTGGTCAATTTTTTTTTTTATAAATCCATCAGATACTTCTGTATAGTTAAGCTATTGTGGTGAAGTGTGTGTGTCGCTCTATATTTATTTTCCTGGTCTTATATTTGTGTTGGAGTACTATTCATATTTTTTGTTCCTATGGTTAAACTTAAATATAGATGAGATCATATGAAAGTATTTGACTTTGAAGTTCGATATCGCATAAAGTAAGATCTTTGCGCTTCATTTCCTAAGAATTAACGTTAATATTTGTTGTATATTGTAATTAGATTGTGCACAACCAGGAGTGTTATAACTAGATGAAGTCTCCGTTCAGGATTGAAAAGGTATATAAGATTTTATGGCTTGTTCATGGTAAAGTTCTTTCTATTGGCGTCTTGTTATTCACGGTAACGATTAATGCACACGAAAAGGTGTTGTTGTAGTTCTAGTAGTAATAATTAGAAAACCACATGGATCGAGATTTATTGACTCATACAACAATAGGAAGGTCGTTATGTTTTATTTTATTAGCCTGTTTGTATCTTGAAGTCTTAATTAATAGTTTTCTTTACCTTCGTTACCTGAGGCATAAAAGTGAAGGGAAAGTTATTCTGCCAGACCTGTGGGGGTTTGTCACGTGTTACCCTCCCCAAAGCTGTCCAGAATACCTCAGCTTTAAATTTTTTTACGGTCAAAGGTCGATAGAAACCGTGCAAAACGCCAAATAAAATATCCCAATATTGACTTTACCCCCGCCCCCAAACTAACGGAATTAATGTTTATACGGCTATTTCGTGGCACCCGTGGTGCACAATAACACAAAATAATTTGTTCAAAAGAGCCTGGCCTGAGGGATCTTTAAGAGTGGTTCGCTGAATAGAAAAATATGCCGACTTACCTCTTTGTTGTAACAAAAAGCATACATACACAAACTACTCACAACACAAGAACACAAGCACATGCACACGATTCTCTGCAAAATGCATCTTGGACAGCTGTTGTCCCGCAACCGCCGCAAGCTAACAGCCGGTAAGTTAGGGTTGTAGCTTACGTTCGTGAATCTTCTGTTACATGGTAACACGTGTCTTTGGAAGGTAACACGTGTATCTCCTATTTTTAAAGGTGGGATAAAACAAAAATAGAAAACTACAGACCTATCACTATTTTGTGTGCACCAGCAAAAGTTTTTGAACAAATTCTTTATATAAGGGTTTTCAACCATGTTAAGAGTTACATAACTTAATATCAACATGAATTTTTCTCACACATATGAACTACAACAAATCTAATTAATTTTGTACAGGCCATTTATAATGGATTTCATGAAAATATTGATGTTCATGCAATATATGTGGATTTTGCTAAATCATTTGATAAGATTAATCATTGTATATTATTAGAGAAATTATCAAAATTTGGATTATCTTCTCAACTGTTGAGGCTTTTCTCATCTTATCTTAATAATAGAAAACAGTATGTTACATACAATCAGTCAATATCTTTCAAGTATAATGTTCATTCAGTAGTACCCCAGGGCTCCAATCTAGGACCTTTGTTTTTCATTATGTGTATAAGTGGTCTAACAAAGAAAATTAAATATTCTAAGTGTCTAATGTACGCAGATGATGGAAAATTATATAAGGAAATTAGAAACTCACAATATGCTATAAAACTGCAAATAGATATAAATGAATTACATGACTGGGGCTTAAGTAATGACCTGAATATCAATATAAAAAAAAAAATGCTTTGCCACGATTTTCTCTAGCGCTAAATTCACTCAACACTATACGTATTCTATAAATACTGAAAAACTTGAACAGGTGTTCTCTATTAAGGGTCTTGGAGTTCGTATTGACTCTAACATGTCATTTGAAAATCATACTTCGCAAATAGTTAACGATGCGCATAAAAAAGTAGGATATATATTCAGAAACGCTAAATGTTTTAATAATATGTATTGTATTAGTGTATTCCACAATAGTATGGTAAGAAGTACACTGGAATACGCATCAGTCATTTGGTCACCCAGATATCAATCACAACAAAAGAGAATAGTACAAATTCAGAAACGGTTTTTGCGATTTCTTTACTATAAAAATATAATGTATCGGCTTATAGATCAAAAATACCTTATAAACAATTGTTATGTGAATTTAATTACAATTAATTCTCTGTAATCTGAAAAGCAGACGGGAAATATCCGAGCAGATATTCCTGTACAAAACTGTAAATGGTATTCTTGATAACGCAACATTCGTATGTAGAATAAATTATAACATCAGAAAATGTAATCTTCGTTCCAGAGATTTATTATCATTTGCAATTCCAAGAACAGAAAAATACAATTCTTCACCACTCCTCAGGGTCTGCTTAATGTACAATAAGTTATTAAACAAATGTCGAGTTCTAGATTTCAGTTTAACATTTTCAATATACACAAAATTATTGAAAAAACTATTGACTCATGACGTATAGTATAACAAAGTTAATTTTAAGCATGTCATTGATTTATATATAGTAGCACAATATTTGTAGATACTTTTAAATCATAGTCCCAAGCATTGACCTGATAAACCTGTGACCTGTTCAAAATTTGAGCCGAATGATTTGATCTTGTTACCTGTTTCCGCTCTGTCTCATTTCCATTGAAAAGTGATTGCCGAAGGACGTCATCTGTAAAATATGTTAAGGCTTAAGTGACTGGTGTCTGTTTAGAACAGAAAATATTAAATTAACATAAATGTAAATTTTAAAGAAAAGTTGCCAAATTAAATGATCAAATATCTAGCTCTCTGGTATACCATCGCTTAGTGGAAACAAAATTCGATCTAACATAAGGATGTAGTTATCAACGCGAAATTTGTGAAATCCACTATCGCAAATGTTGTAACGCGGAGGTTAGACATGAATAATAATAATAATAATGAGCATATGAAAGAATGATTTGTTGTCATGATATGAACAACTTCCGGGCGAATACAGCACACGGCAAATAGACAATAATAATTTACATACAGGAGATATAACATATACAATTTATAATAATAAATTTGTTCGCTGAAAATGAGTATAACAGTATAGTTTATATAGACCACAAAACAAAGGTAAGAGTGTCATAATACTCATAAAATATAATCCGAAGCTATATTAACATATTGTTTCATTAGGCACAATCTGTACAACATGTTTTAAATTCAGTTAAGTTTTAAAAATAGTTTATTAAATACGACTAAGATATAAGAGAACATTATAGTTAAAATAATATATTAGGCGTCTACCCCGGTCGGTTCCCTTAAGCCTTAGCAAGAGGAATTAAGGGGTCTTCTCCCAGTTACTGGCAGAAGCCTTTTGGGGCAACAGTCCCAATTTCCCGGCTATATATATATATATATATATACACTGTATATATCCCTACCCGAGCCGAGCTGGTCTACCGGTTCCCGTAAGATCACCGATGTCAAGCAACTCTGGGTCTGGTCAGTGCTTGGACGGGTGACCGTTGCAGTACTCCGGATGGTGTTGGCAGTGCGGCGTCCACCTAGCGTCTTGAGGCCAATTGGGGAGCTACACGAACAAAGAGGTAGTGATCACTGTTGAGAGCTTCGACCCTCCTCTCCCCACGTCTGGTCAGCGTGTGAGCAATAGACTAGCTCCTCCCTCTGGGAGAGGCCTCATGCAGTAGTGGATTGAATATGGCTGTGTATTATATATATATATATATATATATATCGTCCCTTTCCGGCATTAATGCAGTAAGCGAAATTTTTCTCGAAATTGAATCTTTGCCGTTTCCGGCTCAGAATTTTCAGGCTCAATCGCCGTGTTTCTATCATCTGACGTTGCCGAGAAAGCTATGTCGCTTACTCGGGTATAATTATACTTAAGGAGGGCAAGAGTGTATGTAGCATTTGGTCGTTTGTTTTTACGGTATAAACGTTTCAAATGAAACGGAAAAACTGACTTGTAATAAAGATTATTTCAAAGACCAAGTTCTCTTCGTGTTAGGAACAAATAAAAATCGTCAAAAATTCAGTTTTTGAGCTCTCCTGTAAAATTTTCAAAATGTCGTTTACTGCATTAAGGGTTCCGGATAAGATGAATTAGGAAAATTTACGTATGAAATATTACTAATACAGCTTGAGTATGTGTATGTACTTGATATAATTCATTTTAAACATTCCAGAAAGATGGGCATGTTAACATTCTTGTTGAAGTGGCGAAGGTCGAAGCAGAATGAGTATAGGTAATAATAATATGTCAGATAGTTTCGAGATTGGTAGCAGATTCAAACAAGGTGATGCCTTGTTACCATTACTGTTTAACTTTGCGTTAGAATATGCGATTTTAAAAATAAAAGATTAGGAAAAGGGTCTAATCTTGAATGGCTTGACAAACTGTTCGTTTACGCGGATGATGTAGATTTAAAATGCAGGGGATTATATAGATACCCTCCAAAGTAACACCGATATCTTACATTAGAAGAGTTAACGTCGACAAAACTAAATATATGATAACAATCCGAAACACAAAGGATGTAGGGAACGGAGACTTAATTTTTGGGAACCAGGTCACAGAGATGTATAACTATTTTTTCTGATTAGTCCAGAAACTCCTAGCCAGGCACTTAATATCAAGAAAGTTAAAACAAAAATAAATAAATAAAGACATACTTTTCTTAAACAATTCGTACCAAAATATTTCTTTGTTTATGAACGAAAAAGTAAAGCATGGGACGCGCCAATGTAAGAATTTATAAAGTGACTGTATATATGAGGGTGTCCCATGCTTTTCTTTTGACATGCATAGACTTTATTATTTTTTCCAAGTTATTTCAGCGTTCGAGTACCTTTTCTCAAGTGTTTTGTGATCCAAATCCTAAAGTGTTCTGCAACTAGTTAAACCTCACCTCTTTGCACGCTAATATTTATTTTAGGATAAAGAAGTCCATATAAAAAAAAGAATTTGAAATTTGAATTAACTCGTGCATCTTCGGTTCGTATATATATATATATATATATATATATATATATATATATAGGTTTTGAATGGAATATTGTATTGTCACCCGACGTACGTTGCAGTGTTAAATTTGATCATTGTATGACGTCGGGAAATGAGTTAAATGAACGTTGCAAGCGGTATTACGGCTGCGAATTGAAAATAATGTTTTGAGAAACATATTAAGCTGTATCCAGGGAGACGTTCCACTCTCCTCCCCTCCACTTCCGAGGGTGAGGAAAGCGTATTCTTCACTTATGTCTATGCTGTAGCGAAGTCAGCCGAAGAGCCGAACCGAAGATGCACGAATTGATGATATTTGTCAGAACATAGACATAAATAAGTCTCAATTCATACAGAGTCCAGGTCGCATGATTTGAATTTACGCCCAGAAAAACACAACACAATCTAATTCGACATTTTCATAGGCTGAAATATTTTGCATGGTGTCACTGTTGAGAGTCGTTCCTTCCCTGTTCCATGTTCCGGTTCCGGATAAAAAAGATTCAGTTGTGAATGGAGTAAGAAACAAACAGAAAATACTAGAAGATGGAGAATATTCCAGAGTGCTTCAAATTTATATGTACGGCAGAAAATATGAAAGATCTGCAGTTGGAAATACGTACTATAGATAATAGTTAGCATAATAATAGTTTAGTATACTTTCAGTTTCAACTTTATTTACATTTTATCGTGAAGCTAAACGCTTCTGAGCGGAGTAGAAACATGCGTTGCCCTAATGGAGGTCTAAAATATTATTAATATTGCTTGGCAATCTGATACCAACAGGAAATTAGATTACATTATGGCTAGTATTTTGATAACCATAAACTGGAAATATCCCTACTATTTCCATTTATACATATATTCCCAATAGTGATCTATTGAGCTCATTCAATGAGTAACACTTAAGTATTTTAAGCATGCAAAATTCTGTATTTACGGAAATCAATGGCAAGTCAATAAATATTGTCACAAATGAGAAAATATTCGGTTCACACAAGTAACTATTAGGATAGATATTCTCGAGGGCATTATTAACAAAACTTATGATACTATATTCAAACAATTGTATTGGTCAAGTAAATTGTATCTATAATCAATGGTTATTTCATCATAAATGTGTAGCACTAAAACAAATTAAACTTTATTCCGAGTATTGACACTGTCGACATCAAATTGAATTCAACATCCATTATTGAGCAATACTTTACAAATAATTAAATATACTCAAAATGATTTTGTTTTCTGTATCATTTTTTTACAATTAAATCCTAACATAACCCTAAAGTAAAGGCTTACTTTTATTACTAATCAAAATTAATCTGAAAATGTATGTGCGACCAAATTAAAACTTTTTGATGGTTTCTGTCATGGGTGGGACACGAAGGCAAGTTGGACATAAACTTGAAGGGAAAACGTAATAACTTAACTTTTCAGTTAAGATTTTGGAGATTTTATGCCCGGAGATTTTGGAGCTATGGGAGAATGGTATTTTTTTTGCCACTTCTCACGGCAAAGGAGCCGTTGACGGCATTGAAAGTCTTGTACAGCGGGCTGTGTGGACCACAGTGAAACAACGCAAGATGCTGGTTCAGAACGCTGAAGACTTTGTTGTGGCCGCTAAAGTATAATTAAAAAAACGTAGAAGTCTTTCGTCCTTGGAAATAGAAGAAAGTAAAGTAATGTTGGAAAAACAATGGCAACTATTATTAAAATTTAGACCAATTGAATCCAATCATGTCTTCAAAAGAAGCAGTAGAAAAAGCTTCTTCATGGGGCCAAGTGCTCAATCCCAAATTATTAACTACAAAGCCGTCAAACTGGATATCCAGAACATATACTCGACATCCAGCGAAGATATCGAATATTCTGAAGCCTATTTTTGCAAGAAGGATGGCAGAAACAACAGTGCTACTGACATACACGCAGGGTCATTTCTAATAGTGGAGGAAATCAAAAATACAGGAAGGAAACAGTCTCCTACGATTATTTGGCTATTGCTCAAGGCGAAGAAGATATGAACAATGTTATTCATATAATGTGTTAAAAATTTGTTGATACAAATTATAAACTATTCAAAACAGAGAAAAGTGACTGAAGTTGCACTAGACTGGATCAAGTTGTTTGTAATCTACCCGCACCTTTCCTTCGAGATATCAAAAATGAAGTGTTAAGAGGGAGAGGGACTTGGCTACTGCAACGCCTACAAAATAAGGGTTCAATGTAACATGGATTTCAAACATTTCTACGAATATCATGGTTTTATGTGCTTACTTCAAGAAACATTACTCAATAGCCCCTTAAACACAATACATGGCATAATCAAAGTGATTAACTGAAGGCTTCACGATATATGTTTTCTTAGAAATAAAGGATATTTTAGTAGCCCTTGTAACAACTTTCTTGTGGAACTTTCCATTATAATAATCGTTATTTCTAAACAGAAAATAGTACGCATAGTTTTCACTTAAGTACCTTCATAATTCCACGAAATATGTTCAAGGGGCTGTTGAGTATTTTTTTTCTCGAAAGAACCACATGCAACTACGATATTCCTAGAAATGTGTGAAAATCCATGTTAAATTTCGATGCATATTTTGCAGGCCGCTGTAGCCAACTTCCTCTCCCTCTTAATATACGAATTTCCATCCCCTGTAGATATTCGTGAAATTTCATAGATGGCTGATGAAAATTCATTTTACCATTTTAGACTATTGACGGATTTTTGTTTGATATTATTGGTAAAGGCTGTTATTTGCGTTTGTGGAATTGAGTTCAGAGTTATTTGCATTCGTGGAACTGTAATAACATGTATTCTCTGTACTTCTGGGAGGCAGTATATGAGAAAATAAAGAAAATAAGAGAGAATCAGTTTATTTTCCTTATCATATAACTGTTCGTGCGAAATTCGAACTTAGTCCCAGCCGTGACACTGAAAACGCCCGTTTAAATTGGTTAGGGAATGACTTTTCGATAACTACCTATATTGCATAAGACTTCCAATTCTTACTGAACTCGAAACCAAAACCACCATTTCATTATCAATTTTAAATTCGCAAAGTTTTTGTCACTATTCATGTTGTAGCAAGGTTATGTTCTTTTTTTTGTCCCATAAGTGACGTCACTTTATTTTTCAATACTTCAACTCTTAGTTTCGTAGATAAAATTCTGCCACTTACTATCAACAGCTGTAAGTTAATTCTAAGCGTGCAATGAAAACCATGTCAAAATAATTTATAGTGAATTATCTACGCCAATTCAATTTTAAAGCAATGAAAATGTAGTTGAACTGTCCCACCCGTGACGATGGAATTGCCCCTATGCGGATTTTTAGAGATTTTTTTTGTTAAAGCAATGTCTAAATAAACAAAATAGCCTGGTCTGCAAGCACAATATTGGTGGAATGAATAATGGCGAGCATTCTTCCTAATAGGATCATGGAAAATTACAAACCTTTTCCGAACCAGGGATTTCATTGTAGACCCTCACATTGCTGGCGCTAGTGCCCCCCATAATTGTCGCAGGGATATCAACCATATATCGTTGCAAAACTTATGAGACACAGATTCCAACGAAGTAACTTTTGTGCCCAATATACTCAACTCGTAGAAGAAGAAGGAGGAGGAGAAACCCGGAATTTGAATAAATGTTTTTTGTATATTGTGGGCAGCTGGTTACGCTTAAAACCTTCGTTGCAGACAAAATATCACCAATATATACCGGACAGATTAGTGTACACTATATTAAAAAATACGAACAACAGTTGTAATGTGCGTATAGAGGGGTAGGAGGTCTATACAAAGCATTGAATGGTGAAAATGATCTTCGCGTTGAAGCGATTTTTATCAAGATTTTTTTAATATTATTTGCACATATTACCTATGTGTTTTATCAATAGTAAATGCTCACAAATTTTAACTCTGAAGCATTTTGTCAAATAACAGACTGCTTTTTAAATTCTGTGTGATGTAAAGTAATGGATAAATATACACATTTTTAGTTATATAAATTAAAACATGTGTATGGTTGATGTTCATTTATGGTCTTATATGTGTTGTATTTTATGTAAACACATATCAATAGGGAATTAAAGTGTCGAATGTATACAGTCAATGAACTGCATGAAACACTACATCACTGAAATCATCATGGTCAGGAGTCTCGCCTTCAGGAAATTATATCGTTCGAATTACTGTTTGCGTGAACAGGTCGATATGTTTTAATACACACACTTTTCTATCAATGTGCAGGATTACGTGAATAATAAATTCGATACTCTATTCGACCTTTCATTATGTGTAATTGAGCAAAAACTTCTCCTCAACTTTGGTTAATATTTATAACATGCATGTATCCAATGGAATATCAACATATGATACAACTGAAATTGTAGGTACTTACGGTTTTCCTGAGCCCGTAATTTTTATGTCGCTTATTCTTTAAATATTATTGATTAAATCTCTTACTTGAACGATATTCTAATCGCCGTGTTTGGATCATATAATTGCTTTTATAACGCAATGTTCAACCAGTGATCCTACATGATTTAATTGATCAAATCCATCTGAGGAAGTGACGTCACGAACCATCGATGGGGCATTAGCGCAGGGAGTGCGCAAATAGATTTCCGCAACACGAGAACACGTCGTATGTGAAATCGTTGACTGTCACAATAACACATCATTAAAAGTATTCTCAAATCATGATGAGCCCCAGGTACTTTCAAACAAAATTAAATATTTCGGTATGCTCTATATACCTTACACCAAATAAGTAGATTAATATATATATATATATATATATATATATATATATGTATGTATATATGGAAAAAATACTGTAACACATCGTTAATGGACAATGTGAGGTTAAGTGCTTTAGTGTAATTGTACATAAATCTTCAATGTGCTAAAGCAATGAACATAAAATCTATATCCAAATACATTGGTATCGTAGGTCCCGATAGTTTACAACTTCAAAAGTCTCTCACACTCACATCCAGCAATGCGTTGATTGCAGACCACTTGATTGAACGAGCTGAATAACCATACTTTTGATAAATATAAGTCTTCAAAAATTTGCAAGGCGGGGGGTGGATGGGGGATTAGTGGCTGGCCTACGGTCTATTATGTTATTTTGCTCCATCTTAATAACTTTGCGAACAGTAACAAACTATATACAAACCATTAGAACAACAAAGTAAAGAGAGTACTGAAAAAGAAGATCGATGCAAGTTTTACATCAGAACCGAGAAAGCACGACGAGAGCATACTTCAGGCCATAGCCGCTAGGAAGAAGTCACTTCATTTTGCGATGTAGCTTAGTGTTATGTTTTATAAACGTTAGAGATTTGAATTTGGTATAACATTTAGATTTTAGCTACTAAACATTTAGCAAGACAGCATCAGTCTTTTATTCTTCCCATGTAGAAGTAAGATTGTAGTACAAAGTAAATATCATTGACGAATCACGGCATTTAGAACGATGAATGCCGTGTTTTAGCACAGGGCGAACTTTGCGTTTATTAAGGAAAATTATTAATTCAGTCAGGTATTATGCTGGTAACTTTTAAGCAGAGCAGATACCTAGCCAAATGTGTCTGTGAGATACCTACCTAATATTTCATGCAATAGAGAAGATACCTAGCAAATATCTTTTCACCAAACGACGGATAGTGAGTTATGATTCTGCTGAAAGTGGAGGTTCGTTGCAGAAGCGACGGCTTATTGGATTAGTTTCCAAAGTGATGGAAAACAAAGCGTAATTCTTTGATAATTTGATCTGTATTTTCTAAGGAAGCAAAGAGATTTTTGTAAAATTAAGATATTTATACGGCGAAAGAAGCAGCAATTTTAAGTATTTATATTTTATGGCAAATGAATAATAATTTTACAGTAACGTAATAATAACAACATTCGTTTTAAAGGCAAGAGAAGTAAAGGTTTGAATTCGCCAGGAATATGTTATTGAAGGAAAGCCTGAAAAATCTATGCATTGTTAAAACGAAATACAAATGTAAAGAAGTAAAGCAAAGTAATAAATACTAGCAATTTGGCTACAGCACGTAATTTCAAATAGAAATAGAAATAATAATTTAAAAAATGAAGTATAGAAACAATGATGAATTTTGTAATTATTTAAGAAATGATTTATAAGTAATAATTTATACCCAGTAGTAATGTGAGTAAAATACTGTGAGTAAATAATAATATTTTTTTAGTAGTTGAGGAAATCCCATAGTGTTAATATACATGTGAGATGTATACGGACTTTTCAGTATGAATATAAGTCAATAACAATAATTATGTTTACAAACATTTACTACGGAACTACAGTTCGCCATTACATGATTTAGATGACATCAAATGCAATAAATATAAAGTTTATATTCTACAAAGAAGTCACTTAGCGCACATACAGTCTACAGCTAGGAAGATCATGGATCTCAGGCAGAAACAATAACAATATTTAAAATATATAAGTAATTTAGTTAGTATATGGTACGAAATAGGTATGAAATTTAACTCAATTTAGTTCTAGGATTGTAGGTGAGGCACAGCACATTTTAAGAATAAATATTATTTATGCAACATGTGAATTAGAACCCGTAATTCCCGAGGTGCGGTATGTGATACCGCTCGTACATTTAAAAGTGCGCTTCTCAGTTAATAATTGATTTTGTGTTCCGTCCGCTCATTTACCTTCCACTCATGATCAACCCTACCACAGCCATGCTTAGATGCCATCTACTCGACGTAAAGTGCTCATCATGTGATCAAGCTGTATGAAGTACCGGAGCTCGGGGTGTAGGTAACAAGTTTTGTATTTGCATTCGGTCATTTAATTTTAACGTTGTTATAATTGATCCTATGTAAAGACATTTTTTTATATTTTGATAAACGTGTTCTTGAATAGAAGTTGTATAAATGATGTAAACAATCGGTATAAACAATTATTATTATAAAGACAAAGTACAGTTTGAAAATTACAGCTTTTACCGCCATATTAATTAAATTCTACTAAACAAATTACTTATTTCTGGCTATCGAGTTCTGAAAAAGCTTTTAGCAGGTAGTGAATAAGTTATAAACGGAAAAGGATCATTGTAAGATCCTCAGACACAAAAGTTTAACGGTATCACATACCGGACCTCAGTGTGTATCTCCCTTACTTTGCACCTCGGTAGTTAAGGGCTTTAGATTAACAGAAAGGTCATATAAAATATTAGTATGTAGTGACAACTCAATTAACAGTAAATAAACAACGCGATTTATGACATTTTCGTTAAGCAACAAAATTAAATACGATTAATAAGGGACAAGATTTTTGAAATTTGACATTTAAAATAAAATGAAGGTTACAATAGTTTCGTAGAGGTATTGGTAATTGAACGAAAGAGGTCTCTTGGACACCCGAATTCGTAACCGTAAAAGAGAAACCGCATTCCATGGACTGATGGATTTAACCGCTGATACCTGCTATTAACTATTTTGCGATATAATCACTGGTGTAGGTTATTTTTTAAATATAATTGAACAAATTGAATAGATATAAATAATAATTTGCTGAGTTAGGGAAATTGCCCTAAATAGTTCAATAAATCATTGCCGAGATACGAGAAGAATGCTGGAAGGTAAAATGCAATAGGTCATTGTGATCAGGAGATCAGTTGTATTTGAAGACAGAAAATTAAAGTATATTAGCTACATACTTTAGTTTTTGTAGTTCGATGTTTTGTAGATAAATTCCATTTAATTATTTTATTTGTATAAATAGTGGTAAAAATATTAATTATATAGTACGAAGCGAAAATAAATAAATGATTAAATAAATAAGGCATAAATTATATTGCAAATAGTTGATGGTGCTTACCAGATATGTCATACATTGCCATTATAGTACGAGGAAGCCACAATAACATGGAAATCACAATAACCATAACTATTAGACGGCGCCAAAACGATTACTTATTATAATTAACACATGAAAAGGACAGCATCTTGTCTGTTAGCTTTGTGTTCTTATTTAGAAGAAATGCATGTTAGAAATAAGCAGTTGGTTCAAAAGCTCATTATTGGTAATTTTTTCAAAAAGGTAAATTTTGGAAGGGGTTGATGCCACAGTTTTGATATTTTTTTGAAGGGTTTGTTGTATTTTGGAAGGAAGTCATAGCGAGGAGCAACAAAGGCAGCCTGTTTGCGTGGTTACACTCTGACTCATATGTCGGAAATTCAAAGCAAAAGTACAGCAAATTCATTTGAATTTGGAAATTCAAACTGGAACATTTGGTTCAGCAAAGAGTTCTTGAATGGATCTTGATAATATTTTTTTTAAGAAACGTAAAGTATAAAAATTAAGTACTTATAATAGTTTTAGTCAAGAGGAAATTGTTTTGTTTGGTAAATTTGAAAATTGAAGAAATATGAAATTTTGCGAAATTTGTTAAAATAGGTAAATAGTCTAAAGTAGATATCGAAATGTTTTAAATCGAAATAGGTAAACATAATTATCTTAAGCTTCTTGTACGACATATTGAACCCTTATATTGCAAAGTATTAAATGATGCAATACACATGCTTTTCTAGGATAGATAAGGTAATAAATAAATACTACGCAACACGAATACAAGTAAGACTAATGAATTTAAAATATAAACAATGTACATGGTAAAATAATTTTAATTCTTTAAGTCCTAGATCCTAGACCAGTAAGTTAGAAAGACCTTACTAAATATGATATAATTAAATATTTTATAGAACAAGGTTAGGAAAGGTCCAAAGGAATTGGAATGTGTAGTAATTTGAATTTTAATCGTACATAAGTAAATATTTTTCAAAATAGACAATGAATGTTTTATATAGGGTACAAGAATATTTATTCTCATGACATACCTGATTTAAGAAACCAAACGGGAAAATATATATTGCTGTTAAATTACGCCAGCGAAAATTAAAAAAAGTGCATGCTTTATATTCTCGGCATATAGTCTCTCCTACTTAAAAGTGACAGAAATTTCATATAGCAAGGCGAAAAATTTTATCATTGATGGTTTACGACCATGCTATATGGAAAATGTATTAACTCAGAAATATAACACCATTGATGAAGTGACAAATGCTTTCTTCGGTGTTGAGCAGGCTCAAATCACGGTCCATAATGCATCTAAAAAGCGTGAAACACACTCCAGAAAAAAGTATTTCAGTAAAGATGCCTATTCTGATTCATTACCGTCATCAGAAGAATCGTCAGACGATGAATATGATACCAAGTAAGTTCCTCTAATAAAAAAGAAGCGAAACACGATGATCATTTTTATTCATCACAACCAAGCACTGAAAAATTAGAATTAAGTTTTCAGCATCAATTTCCTCAAAACCGCGGTCCACTTAAAAACAAACCCACTTATCAACGTCAGTTCGCGCAAAACAGTTTGCCCAGAGATTCACCAAGACATAGACAACAAAATCAACATTTCATTTCAATATGATAAGACGTATTTTCGTAAGAAATATGATCCGTATAATCCAGATGTTAGAAAAATTAACACATTTTTGCCACAATAACAATACCAAAATTATCAGCCTTACCATCATCCGAATTAACTACAAAAGCCAAATTACTAGGAAATCTTCGATGGAAATCGAACCATTTCTTTATCGCGCCACAACCAATTTTGTCGCCCACAAAATAAACACTATGACAGACAGACAAATAGAAATAGTGTATCAAATTTTCCGATAGGCAAAATTAACTAGACAAAATAATTGGATTCAAGGTAGGCCATAGTACACAATTTTATGTACTATGGTGTATCACACTATAGGTGATTGCTCTGCAATAATTCATTGAAACACGAAAGGACACTATGAGAAAACACGGGGCCTGTACTGTTATAAAGCTCTGTATAAAGACCCGCATTGTAAGATTTTGCAATTATAACTTGTTACCGAAAATCACTATAGCCATTGTTGGAAGTACGATTGCGTATTAGGCTCAGGTAGTGAAACTTAACTCATTCGTAGTGACTTAATTATGAACAAAAAACATTTGGTATAGAGATTCAAAGGTCAATGGTATAACAATGAAATTACTAGAACTAAATCAATATGACGTTTCGAAATTAAAATTTTCAGGAAAATTATTAAAGTAGATATATTTTAGTACCTGATTTTCCATTAAATGCATTGATATGTTCGAAATTCTTATCAAATCAAAACGCATTCATTGATTTAAAAAAAAATAACGTTGTAGGATTTTTGTCATGATATATCTTTAATTCGAAAAATAACAAACAGCTTATCTAACTGGACTTTTCTAAGTCATACGCTAACCTGTAATGGGTGCGTAAATAGCATTCGGGACAAAATAATTTTCCATAAATCGGAGACAAAGTGAACGTAAATATCACGGTCGTGCAATTTGATTGGTGTGTAAATGAAATAGCAACGTATAACAGCCTGTGGCAACAGCAAGACTACGTAATGATTAAAAAATCTAACCTGATTTTTCTATCCTGTCACAGACTTTCTAACCGCCTGTAGTGGGTGCATGGAAAAATATTCGTCGCAAAATAAATAGTTTCCCATAAATCGTAGACAAAGGTAACGTGTTGCGGTCGTGCAATGCATCTAATAGTAGTGTGTGGACAATAAAAAAACACCCTTAAAATGCATCTGTGTGTGTAGTGCATTAATTTCCGGAGTAAGGTTTGCATTTATTTCTAAGTTGGTCGTCCGTCTAGTTTCCGACGAAAAGCCTAATCAAATTTCGGAAATTTAAAAATCATAAATGTTTACGTTACGTTTAGTTGGCGTAGCATTCGGGAGGTCGTGGCTTCTATCCCAGCGGCCGACCATCCTGACTGAGGATTTTGCAAAAAAAAAATTCAGTTCCAGTAGGCAAATGCCGGGATGGAACCTTCAACACAGGCCCTAGCCGACACCCTCCAGAATTCTGTGTTGAAGCTCACGCACTGTAGTAAACTGGACTAACAAAAACACCAAACCTAACCTCCAAGTGCCCTTGATTAGTTGCTGTGCAGAATAAAAATAAACACCGAACCTGACTTTACCTAACCTGCAAGTGCCTTTGGTCAGTCGCTGAGCAAATAAAGGAAAAAATAGCGAACTTGGGAGGTATTTTTTTGTGATTTTGTTCTGGTCCGTCGACAGTAAACAAATGCCCATGTTAGTAATCATAAACAAATTAGAAATGACATTTTCCTAATGCTAGTATATTGAATTCACCCAGGTGGTTCAGTGTTCTAGAACCTTGCCAGGTTTAAGCAAGCCTTAAATGTATTGAATGGGTGTGGAGGACAATTATTGCTTACTTGAAATATCACACACACAAACAAATGTTGGACTGAAACTGCACTTTGCACACTTCATTTTAGAACGCACGATAACACAAATTAATAACACACGGGAAAGAATACCTAGTTTGATACGTTGTGATGACAACTGACACACTAGCACATAAATTTATATTAGCATTTCTTGCTCAATTTTCAGCTCAGAATCACTATAACAAACAAGAATCATTTTGAGGGAGCGCACACACTTGTAACTGAGACGCACTTATTCTCACTGCATACATCGCGCACGCAACTTGAAAAATAAACACAGCAAAAGGTACATTTTCCCTTGCCACGCGCACCTGTTGTGCAGATAAAAACACCATTGGCAGTTTGGCACTTTCAGCTTGTTTGTAATTTTACTTTATTTCTATTTTTTTAATATATATATATATATATATATATATATATATATATATAT
>JAGDQP010004718.1:0-24203 GCA_022664845.1 Lepisma saccharinum | reverse complement strand
ACCTGCACGTAATACACACTCCCCACAGTCAGTAACACTTATCCTGCATCGTTGTCAATCAACGCGGAAAATGAACAAAAACATACCTTTCCATTTCCACACACAAAACAAACAAATAGCACCAACAACCTTTTGGAACATGTTGACGCATGCGCGTTGGCTTCTTACCAGAGAGCTTCACGAACAAATCACATTAAATGTCGTAATAATAAAGAGGGTTTTACAAGATTCATGAAGTATATACAACAAAAATTATCCAAATAATCGATATTCTATTTCGCATTATAGGGGCTACTTTCTTCGTATTTAGTTGGGCGCCTTACCAGTGTCAGCAGAATTCGTAAGTCTGACACAATTTTCATAGGATAATTTCTTTATTTGGGCGTAGGTTTAGGGCCGACTGCAATTCTCCTGCATCTACCCGACTACTTGCCGTCGCTGGCATTTGGGCCGGCATCACATTTGCCACTTCTAATACCTGAGTAGGTGCCACTTGGTCGGACGTTATGCTTTGCCGCCTTCAATTATGAAAATCTACATAGCGATTGGCCAGTCTACAATTCATATTTTAAACTAATTAGCATGTTCCTTCTTTGCGTTGTTTTCTATCGGCACTCAATAATGTTTTACTCATCGTCGTTTGTCATGGGTGGTCGTCCATCCTTTATAGGATTAATGCCGCTCATACGATAGTCGCAGGCGACTCATAGGCGGAAATTTCCCATGGGAAAATGTTGGTGCGATGTGGCGAAGATGGAAGAGAGAAGATGAACAGTTCCTGGAACCAGCCGCAATCACAGGATGAGGAGGAGAAATCCCACTCCCGGGGGCCCAAATCGGATCGACCAATTTCCCATCGATGGATGAATGTGTTCTCTCTTTCTTTTTTAATATAAAATGGGGATTAAAAAAGATAACTGGGAACTAAATTGCATATTGGTTGTATTGGGTTTGGAGGGCTTAGTTTTAGTTTTACGGAATATATTAAAATATAAAATATCAATTGTATGAATGCTAATACATTACAAGGAATCTTTGAGATTAGAGTTACATAGAGGTTAGCAATAGGAATAATAATAATAATATAATAAGATAGTTAAACAGCAATAAACGTTAATGTGTGAAATATGATAAATATAAACTGGGAAACAAATTTTATTTCAACGTAAAAATAACAATTAAATACAGAAATACAAAATGAGTAAACAATCCGTACAAAAAATATATTAACTATAAATTTTGTTAAATACTCTACCGCTCAAGTATTTAATGTATTATACTGAAGAAAAGATACATTAATACAGCCCCCCCCCAAACTCGCGGAAATAATGCCCAGGTTTGTCCACCGGGAAATGATAAATTAGAAAATATCCCCAACCCCTTCAGCTCTTTTTTTCTAATCAATAATGTGTAATCAGGTCCTATCGACTCCATGCCTCGACGCCAAGCAGGGTAGACACAGGGAGACGAATTCGGGGGGATGATCTAGCCCAATATTGTGGAGAATCTATTTTAGATTCGTTGTGCCACTCAGGCACTCGAAACAAGATTGAGCTAATATAGCTAAGAAGTAGGGGTGGAAAGGAGGGCCCTTAAAATAAAATAAATTCTACTGTTTTGTATGCCACAGAGTTAATAAATATATAGACATATGAGATATTTAGATTAAACGTACTCGTTGACCTTTCCAACATACATTACAAAACTCCTTTTAATTCATGTATACTATTGATGTTTATTCTTCATGAACGATAAAGAGTACATCAATCTTGAAACTAATTTGCTTTGAAAACTAATATTTATAACACTGATCTGGGATTTTTAACATTTTCCGCTGCTTTACAGTAGATATGTGAGTCTAAACTGTTTTGTTTCTCTAAATTCATAAACAGCTTTCATAAATATGGATCATATCAGGATTTAATACATATAGGAATATGTAAAGGACCAATGTGATTTTTTTACAAGAAATGAGCAATAAAGGTTAAAGTAGATCGGCAAAGGAAAAATATACTCATACGTTACATGGAATATTCAAGAGGGAGAAGCTCTCTTGATTCTTCACTTTTATCTTAACTGGTGTTCCTTTTCAATATTCCACAGTAGTGGGCCCTAATGTGAACACTCCCAAGTTCCTTGATTTCTACACCGCATCGGTTATCGCCCATATAATTAATTTTATCTGTACTGCAAAGGTTTTATTTCCTGATGAAACCTCTCACAATGTTCAGTAAAATCGCCTAGATTTTCAGGAAAATCTTCAATTGGTGTATCCTCACCTGAGGTTTCAGTTAAGGTGATATACCGTGGGTGATGTACGGACTGGAATATTATCACCATAGGGCACTGGCCTTATGACAGTGGGGATATTTGGAAACACTGTGTTCGGTGAATTTAAATGGTATGTCCTACAATCTAAACGGTGTTAAACAATTGTCAGTGTTTCGTATGCTCCGCCAAAGCATGAAATAATCGAACGCCATTGAGTTTCTTTCGAATAGTGATTTATCATTCCCTCCACATGAACATCACACACTTTATGTGGAATTTTAAGTTTCTTTTATGGCCTCTAGGCATCTAATTCTCAGGCCAGGATAGAGGAGGAGCAAAGAGATGGGAAGGTGTCGGCCATTGCCTTCTCGGCATTTACCTGGTGTGAATTAGGAAAAATCTGTCAGGATGGTTGACCGCTGAGATCGAACACACGACTTACCGAATGCTACGGGAACAGCTTACCATTGAGCTACAGCGGCTCAATATCCTTTGTGTGGAGTCCAAGACTTTGACTTGTCTGCTTCTTTCCGAAATAGTCAAAGCATCTTTTGTTTTATTGTCGTTACTTATCCTGCAAAACACATTCGGGCTATTAATACAATACCGTTTAACATTTTTCGTACAACGGATGCACCACTTGGGTTGACCAAATTTAGGCCTGAGCCTTATATGAATTAAATAGAATTCAAATTGGGTCGATTAAACTCATGGCACATTCACATCCAATCACTGAACATGTCACACTTAAAGTTAGTGCAACACATTGCACGAAAAACTCATGTATGTTCGCATGCACATTTTCAAGTGACTGCTAGCAGTGCACTAACATCCGCATAATTGACACTGAAGACTCCTCCACTCTATGAGATCTCAAGCGCCTTCTCGATGAATTGTTTGCAGTAAATGTGCATAATTGATTCGCATAATTCTTAATCAAAGTTTCTCGCCTTTGTACGTTCTGATCTGCTCAGTCAACCGACTTCGTAGAGAACACCTATTCATACTGCAAAGTTTTATCCCCTGTGTCAGTTCTGATGCACAATTCGTGAGTGCTATGACTACACAAAATTTGCATAATGCAGTCACTGGCTACTTCCTAGAATGAGTTCTTAAGTGAATTTTCAATGAACTCCTTACTGAACACTTATATTCGCATATTTCACAGTAAAAAGGCTTATCTCCAATATGAGTTCTAATGTGCACTATCAATGAACTGCTTGCACTACACATATATCCGCATAGTTCATACTTAAAAGGCTTTTCTCCAGTATGAGTTTTCATGTGACGTTTCAGTGAACTGTTCTCGGTAAACTTGGAAAAACATATATCAAATTAAAAAGGCTTTTCCCCTGTGTGAGTTCTGAGATGCTTTTTTAAGCTATTCATTTTAATACATTCATATCCACACGTTTCACACTTAAAACGTTTTTCCCCTGTATGAATTTTCAAGTGTTTCTTCAAATTTCTGCTTTCACTAAACTTATATCCGCAGATTTCACACTGAAAAGGCTTGTCTCCTGTATGAGTTCTCATGTGCACTTTCAATGAACTGCTTGCAGTAAACTTGGATAAACATATTCTACATTGAAAAAGCTTTTCCCCTGTGTGAGTTCTCATGTGAGCTTTCATATGGTGGCTCCGAATACATGTATATACGCACATTCCACACTTAAAAGGCTTCTCCCCTGTATGAATTCTTATGTGCTGCTTCAAGTGACTACTCTCATTACACTTATATGCGCAAATTTTACACTCAAAAGGCTTTTCTCCTGTGTGAGTTCTAAGGTGCTTTTGCAAGTCATATTTTCTAATGCACGCATATCCACATATTTGACACAGAAAAGGCTTATCTCCTGTGTGACTTTTTAGGTGTATTTCCAAGGTATACTTTTTAATAGATGCATAGTCGCACATTTCACATTTGAAAGTCTTCTCCCCGAAATGAGTTCTCATGTGTTGTTTCAATTGACTTGTTACAGTAAACTTATAACCACATAGTTCACACTTAAAATGATTATCTCTTGTATGAGTTCTGATGTGAACTTTCAAAGATCTACTTGCAGTAAATTTGGATTCACAGATTTCACACTGAAAAGGCTTCACTCTGTGTGTTCTAACGTGTTTTCTTAAGTTAACGTTTTTATGACATTTATATTCGCATATTTCAGGTTCCTTTTCTTCATGAATTGTATGCTTTTTTAAGTTAAGCCGGGATGAAAATTTGTTTTCTGGCAACCGATGCTGGTAGACCTTAAAATTAGGAATAGTTTTAGTTTGTTTTGCCAAGATGGATGACGTACCTAATGCCGCATTCCGTTTTCCTTCTGATTTCTTTTTAATTTTCCCTTTCACTTCAGAATCTTTTATTTCATAAAATTTCCTACATACTTCATTTTCTGAGGGTCTTTGATTCCATTTCTCTTCAATTGCCATTCTTGTTAGAAATTGTTGACTATTTGCCTCTACTTCGACAGGACATTGAAGTACTGCTCTCAATTCATTACTTTCGCCTTCCATGCTTTCATTAAGGATTTCTAAAGGAACACCCACAGTCGGTGCTTCCAGTCTGTAAACATCTTTCTCTGCAATTATATCTGAATGTTTAGAAACATTTTCCATAGAAGATGGGAAACCAATCTTCTCAAGTTTCTGGAAATTATTTGAGGATGCTGCAAAGGGAACTAAATTTCTTTCACCTTCTTGTTTTGCATGGCTAATACTCTCAACCTTCTGTTTAATAAAGGATAAAGTTTGTTCGGTATTTTCTTCATTTGATGATTGCAAGTTAAAGAAATCAGAAAATAAGCTAGATACAAGATCATGATGTGGTTGATTGGAATTTTCCTTGTCTGTGTTTTCGTGTATGTTATTTTTGTCAGTCTTAAATGGTCCGCTACGATCCTGAAAAATGCACGAAATTTAATATTAGAAGCTATAAGATTTCGCATAAAACATAATTTAGTTACTTTTTATGAATATCTTAAAATGTAATTAATGATACGTACATCACATATCGGTACGTATGTACATTAAATATCGAAAAATTAATATATTCTATATTTTCAAATGGGAACATGTCCGTTTATTTTAAATATATTCCCCCTGATAATTAACTTCATTGTTGCATCGCATGTACGTCTTGGAAAACGGAAATAAGTAAGTTGGAATTATGTACATTGTCATTTTAAATATTAAATAAATTACATTATTTAACATTGACACTACTGTAGTATGTATTTGATACGTGATATTTGTCAGGAACAACGATATCAAATATCCAATATGGTACACTCCTGTTGGAAAACCTTTCTATATATATATATATATATATATATATATATATATGAACGCAAGTTCACATGGTTCAAAAAACATACTATAATGCATAAGCAGTGTCTCGGAGGTTCTTTAAGTTATTTAAAGCGATTAGCTCAAGTTCTTCGGAAATTGATCTATTTTATTACACGATAATTTTAACACTGCAAATTTCCTTGTGTATACAACTTAAAATCAATGTTTACATTTACTATTTATTGATAGTACCAGAAAGCAAAAAAAAATGGTTTCTAAGTTATCTTTTCAATGTACCATTTGGATTTTTCTGCTTATTTTTCCAATTTAGTAATATTTACAATGTTGTAGTGTATTCTAAAACGTTGAGCTCATCTTTTATATAGAGAAATGCAAAAATAAGGCATTATTTATGCAATTATTAATTTTCGTGTATACAAAGGTCATAACTATTCAGGAGATTTTGTGAACTGTTTGTTGCATCTATGGAACAAATGACTTGGAGATCATTTTACTGTGCTTCTTGCAAATACTTTTCGTCACCATGGAAACAATAAATGCAATATTTCAATGATTATTAGAAGGAGAAACTTCTACTTCTCCTTTTCGTCCTTTGCCCTGATTTCTCTCCATTTGCAGATACTTTCGGAATGTCAGATATAAAACATCTCGTTTTGTTGTGTAGTTAGGCATTTCCGATCTTAGCATTATTTAGAATTTCCATATTTTTTGTGTTAGTTCTTGTAGGAATAAAACGACGATTTTCTCTTTCGTTTCCCTAGTAATATGAATTTTGTCTGAGGATGTGACTATTAGTGCTCTCACACTCATTGAGTTTATCTAGAAGGCAAAATACCACTTTCTTGTTTGCCTCCTGTATGGGTAGTTTCTAATATTTGTCATTAACATCACATCTCGCTTTCATTTTATTATCATAGTTAATACTCTATGATGCATTTTTTAGTTATTTTCATCAACTGCCATGTCGTGTTGCACAGTACTGATTTAATGAAGTACTTTCTTTTTCGTTGGCACATAGCTAGAAATTGGGACACCTTACTGGAAAGCAAATATAGATGAATCCACTTCTCTGTCAGCTAAGAATTTCAATTTTGAATGTGCCATTTAGGCTTAGAATGTACGTGGATTAGCAATACATTAATCTCGATAACCTTTATCGGCACTGGTGGTTTCAGAATTTGAGAATGTATAGGAATATTCACAGCCTTCACTTCCTCCTTGAACAGTCTCATCACAGTCTTCATTCTCAGATTGTGCACTAATACAATTTGGTAATATACGAGGATGATTCGGAAAGTAATGCCTACAAGGTGATACCTCTATTTGTGTTTGATAGATAGCATCGACACAGGTGTCAGTGGAAAGCTTGCAATGTCAGATACAAATGGTGGCATAATTTTTCGACATAGTTTACGGGCAACACACTTGTGCCAACGCGAAACAAGGTTTTTCATGCCGTCGGCGAAGAATTGTGGTGGCTGGTGGCGACACCATTGCCGAACTGCTGCTTTCAACTCCGCGTCACAACTGTAGTGTTGGTCCTTAAGGTGATCCTTAAGTTTGGGGAAGACGCAAAAGTCGCAGGGCGCAAGATCCGGACTATAGGCAGGATGAGGCAAAATGTCTGTGAACCTCAGGCGCTGCAGAGCTTCCTGAGTTTTGTGGCTTGTGTGGGTACGACCATTGTCGTGGTGTAGAATTGCATGTTTAACTTTGCGAGTGCGTTGCAATCTGGCCCGCAGTCGATTTAGGGTGTCAACGTAGCGATCTGAGTTTATTCACTGACCGTTTCGCAGAAATTCAGTATACACGACCCCATCCCAATCCCAAAAGAGGGTCAACAACACTTTGCCAGTAGATGCGACAACTTTGAATTTTTTGGGAGGATGAGAGGACGTGTGGCGGTACTCCATCGAATGACGCTTCGTTTCCGGGTCGTAATGGTGTGTTCACGACTCGTCGCCAGTAACAATTCCTGTTCATATCGCAGGAGCAGCTGCTGACAGATTCTCTTCCTCGACTCTTTCATGTCAGGCGCCAGTTGCCGTGGTACGCAACAAGCGCACAACAAGTGCCGTGGTAACGCAGAAGGTCCTTAATGATCTGGTTCACTCAACCAATGGAAAAGGGGAGCGTTGTTGCGATCACGTGTTGCTTGATCCTGCGGTTGTCCCGAATGAACTTGTCCACCTGATGTTGATGATCGTCATCAGAGGCCGTTGCGGGCCGTCCACTTTGGTGCTGATCATTGAGATTTGATGCGGCTAGATTTTGGACTTTCACAGTCCTTGCCCACCTCCGCACAGTGCTGGCGTCAACACAGGCAGGCACGGCGATGAATGTTGCTGGGCGCACAACCTGCCGTAGTCAGAAATTCAATTTCAACCGGACGTTGTTTCAACCGGACGTCACCACTGGATGCCATTGATTGCTCCATTACTCTGGAACGAGAAGAGATAAGAAGGTGAAACAAATGACGTTCTATAACTTAAACATCAGTGCATTAATGATAAACAGTTCAGAATGTTTGCAGTACTATTGGTCAAGTAGTGGGCTCGGAGGCATTATTTTCTGAATATCCCTCGTACTTCCAGCAATACAACTGTAATGGGAATTACATTTTGTAATACACGTAGTGCCATTATTCAATTCAAGTAGGTTTCAAATTAGACATATCGCATTTTTGGCTACGAGTACAGAATTAATGTCAAGATCATTAAAAATTTAATGGTTGTTGACAGCGAAAAAAGATATTACTAAAGTTGTATTGATTGATGATTTTTTTTATAAATTGAGAATATTTGTTTATTGTATTTAATGGTGTTTTATTGGAATTAGATAAAACAGACTTGTATGTAATGTTTCATGTATTCAAGGATGTTCATACAATGTATTCAATGTGCCCTAATTATATACTATACAAGGTTGTGACAAATCGATAGTCATAGTCCACGTCAATGTTCTAAGACCGATTGAATTTATTAATTAAATTCTGACTGAGTCTAAAAAGAAAGAAAGGAGAAAAAGTTTCGTTGTCCAAATATGAGCCAAATTGTATTTCTTAAATCCGGGATGGGGCATATATATAATGGGTACTACATATTGTAATACAGGTAATGCCATGATTAGAATCAAGTAAGATCCAAAGTGGCGGAAAATATTGTCAATATCAATGCATATAGATAGGTCACATTTTTGGTTACGAGCATGACATTAATCTCAAGATCATTAAAAAGATGTCATGATTGTTCGAAGCGAAAATAAGATATTACTACAGTTTTATAGATTGTTGTTTATTCTTTCATAAATTCAGAATATTTATATTATTGTATTAATGGTGTTTTACGAGAACTAGATAGAAACAACTTTTGTTAAGTTTTATGTATTAAAGGATATTCATTCAATGTATTCAACATGTCCTAGTTATAGAATATACAAGCTTGTGGCAAGCCGATAGTCAAAGTCAATGTTATAAGACCGATTGAATTTATAGATTAAATTCTGATTGAATCTAACACCTGTCTCTTTGCGTATTTACATGCTTTGTTTTGCGCGGCACTACTCGGGTTAAACACTCCGGGTCAGCGCTGCATAAAACACCAAGTGTAGTCCCACTCAGTAAGGGGAGAATTCCTGAGTTATTATTTGGCACCTTGGTAACTTCAAGAATATTGGGAGTAATTAGCCTAGATCAGGTTATTGAATGTAAATGATATGTACCTGGAAGAGCTAGCCGGAAAATGATAGGAAGATTAATGTAAATTTGATGTGTCAAAATATTTGGAAAGGAATATTACTACGAAAAGTAAGATTATATATACTATGCTACGTTCGATTGATAAATATTACGCCAAGTAAAACTATTGCACAAACATGTACAAAACTAGCAAAATATTACTGACACGAACTGTTTTTGGTTGATTTTCCACCAGACGTAGATACCGTTTTCTGTTACAGAACAGAACTAAACAAATTCGAGGCCAGAAGTATATTAAATAATGAAGGGCGAAAGTAGTCATAATAATGCATAAAACTAACTGTAGAAAATATAAAATTATAACTTCATTATGTCACCTCTTTTCCTATAAGTATTCCACGGAAATCAATGAGAAGATGGAATTGAAATAAATTGCTGCTACACTCTCTAATGTACATAACGCATGCAAATTGATAACAAGCATGTGAGATACAAAACAATTTTGTATAAAGCAATCTCAAATTAACAATAATCTAGTTATAAATGAAGATAATAACACGCGGGAAAAGAAGACAATGGGTTCATTTAAAATCAATGTTGTTGGAAAAGTGTAAAATAATATACATACAATTATTTCTTCTTTAGAGTTTCCGATGCCCTGCATACTCATTCAGGGGCTACTAAAAATAACAAATTACTGGTATACGAATAAAATCAAAACAATCTGTAGTTCCTCAATTATGCATAAGACAATATTAAAGTACACAAATAACGAACGTCACCCATTGAATAAATCTGGAGTAACTTCGTAATGTTTATGACGATGATTCGAAAATAGGCTAATTGTTCTTTTCGGGACGATATAGTTCGGAAAAGCTGCTGAAGGTGCTAAAAAAATCGTATAAAATCTTCCGATTGTAAATTTTACGAAAAGACTAGAAACGTCTTTTTTCGTACATTTATTAAAAATCATTAACAATTTTCTGAACGAAGTGCTATAAATGTGTATGTAAACTACATGAATGACATCAAATAAAAGTACCAACGTAGTTATTATATCTTTGTTTGTGGGTTCTACAAACAAAAATCATTTTTACCACTACAATGTAAATTCACAATGATCTTTTATAAGGCGTAATGTTTTTATCAAGATGATTCACATTATCTTTTATGAAGCCTGCTGGTAAGCAATGCTTTAGAAAGTATACATTTCACTTAATGTGTAAATTACAAATCGAAATTCGACAAATTATCTACCTCGATGTTCTTATTCCTTGCGTTTAGTCCACCCATGCCCTTCCTAATCGGCTACATAAGGTGTTTTTCAGATCTTAACAACAGTTGTTTACAGCTGTTTACAAGTTAATGCATCATGTTCTCACTGTTTCAATATAGTACTTGTAACTTTCAATCTTTATTTAGAAGAGAAATTAGGCATTAATGATCTTCACAGTAGATAATTTCTATGTATCCGTCTGTGGTGTTCCGCAGACTTTGCGTTAAGTTTCTGACTACATTTTGACACATCATTCACCTGCCTGAAGGGAATTGAAAGCCGCGACAGTAGTTTCTAAACAGAAGCTATATCGAAACATCCTGACTTCTAAATTTAACTTTGCTGTTACAAAATACACCGAAATAAATTTACTGGGACGCTTGTAACTGGACGGATCAGATAATCATTGATGATAACGTAAAATCACAAATTCAGTCTTGGACAGTGCTACATTTCGATATAAAATATTTACTTTGCCATACTCGTCAAGTTGTACGATGTGTCAAATTGGTGTCATAAGCTTTACACTAAGTCTGGAGAGTTCAATCCAGAGATGCATACGTAAGAAGCCCTCTACTGTCAAGATTTGCAACCCCTAATTTTGACACTTATTTTAAGACCCTTTGGCAGCTTTGGCTCAGGCGGAATTGATGATGATGTTACAATTGGGGGAATAACGAAATTGAGAGGAAACGGGATGAGAAACCGAGAAAACCCATGCACACCTTTTCATCCATTACAAATCCCGTACCACACGAGCCACAATCAAACCGAGGACCTGACGCACCAGAGGTGAACGGTCTACCATTGCAACACCGCGGCCAGCAGTGTAAAATTTGTAGCATAAATAAGAATTTAAAGCTACAAGTGTTGTATGAAATAGGGAGAACAGTATGTTTTTGCAAATAGCAGTAAATAACTGCTGTTAAGATCTGTTAATCACCTTTTGTGGTTGGTTGGTTTTGGAATAGTGTAGCTGGGTAGAAATCGGAGAGTAAGAACATAAGAATACATAATTAAACGAAATTGAATTTATAAATTACACATGAAGGAAAATGTGAACTTTCTAAAAACAAAACACTGCATAATGAAAATTGACAGGCTTGATAAAAAAAAAACATTTTATTGGTAAAAAGTTAATTCTGTTGTAGCAAAGCGTGTCTAGTGAACAATGATATAAAAATAGCGTTGATATTTTTTAAGTTACTGTCGATCATGTATTTCACATTCCCCTTCAAATGTTTTCATAAAATTGAAAAACGATATGCGATCGGAGAATTACATCCGTTTTAAATTTTCATTTTTAACACTTCTTCTTAGCGGAGTTTCAACTTTTAGGCCCTATAGTGTTTTGAAAAAGAAGACGTAGATTTTTCCTTGAACAACTCTAATATAGATGCCACTGGGTCTCCCAGGCTCTTCATATGCATACTAGGGTTAATAAATAACATTTATCCCAACAATGGAATTCCGATTTAAAAACACAATGTAACTCTCGTTCACTTTTTTATACACAATGTGTATAGAAATTTTGATTGTATTTGTTGTTATAACAAGTGTCTCTTATGTCCATACGTTTGCCATTGCATGTCGAGAACGAAGCAATATTTAGCAAAACGTTATAAACGTTGTTTTGACTCAAAATTTGTTACGTCAAATTTGTTGCACATGTTACTACAGTGCGATTCTAAAGTCTCCGAACTTTCATTGTAAATATACACTAACACTAGAATACACTTAAGAGTTTTCTTTTATGTGCATGTGTTTAGCTCTCAGTGAAGCGCGCTGAATCTTTTATGTGAAGACATCAAATTTTATTGTACGTTTCATGTTTTATTATACATAGAGAGATCTCTAAAGGCGTTCAAACTAAATACGTGTACACACATTATTTTGTTATTTATGTCAGCCGTGAGCTAACGAAATATAAATCAAATTTTATATAAAATTAATATACCATCGAGTCAACATGGCGTCTATATTGAAGGACTTGGATGATTTGCGTGAACGTCCATTTGAATTTTAGTCAACACCAAAAGCTGACCCCAGGAGTAACATTTCTTCCCTTAATAATTTTGAAACAGAGACCGATTTGAAACAGTACACTTTTATGTATTTTTCAGTAAATAACAATCTATTTAAGTTATAATAAACAGTACCCAAATCTATTTATCCATTCCAAAGTTATTCGGAGAAAATTTTAAACTGGTTATAAATCTTTGCCATTCACTGTATACATCGTGTCTATAAGGATGAATATGTAGCTATGCTTGGGTGTCAATGGGATGCCTCTGCCCTGCCGGAGACGGCTCTACCATATATACAGAAACAGCAGAGCTACGTGAAAACACTTTGCGTGTCCATAAACATACGAAGGTTTTCGAATCTCCACAGTAGTTCGTAGGTGAAAAGCATATTATATCGTGTCCAACACTATTTTCTGTAGCCAATAGGAACCGACGATTTTGTATTTTCCTCGTGAACCAGTAGAGTCTTCAAATCTCACTGTAAGGAGTCAATTAAAAATGCATAACTTTACAATTATGTTTCTGTTTATGTCTCTAAAGGGACCGTTAACTCCATGGCACACTAACGTTAGACTATCAACGGGAAAAGCTCCTTTAATGTATAATTTGTTTCCCGGAAGAGCATAAATTAGCATGTCTTTTATTAAGGTTCAACATATTTTATTCAAGCCGAGAAGCGAGTAATTTTGTTTTGTTTAGAAAGAGACAATTAACTTTGTTATAGATTCTATTAATGGTGATTGTATGTTCGTAGTGTTGAAGTCTTAACATATTTACAGAATTGCTTTTCAAAGTTCTACCTTCGGTTGATATTGGACTGACATATTCTAATTTACCTATACATAACAATACTGTCTCCGGCAGGTTAGAAGCAAGTGACGTTCTTAAAGTCGAATCTAGCACTTCGCTTTTGACGTATAGTTTCTAACACACAAAAACAACATTTATGATGGTGTTTTTTCGACTCTAGCCAAATCATGTCAATCGCGAAGCAGTTTTCTGCTACATTAATTGCAAAGAACATTTGAACATCAACACACAACGTGTTACTTTTGATAATATTTTTTGTGTTTTGGTGAACAGTCCAAATACGATATGCACACATTATTTCATTATTCTACGTTGAGCTTTTGAGGCAAGGGAACCACACACATAACAAAATTTGATCGGGTGGTTGACCCATTTTCAACGAGTGATTCAGTATTATGCGATGCGCTTAAAATCATGAGAGCATACACATAAGAAATTTAACTTCGTTCAACGAAAAATTAAAATTTCAACAGTACCCTATATGTGGTAATTCTATTCTCAAGAAAACGTAGCTGAAAATGAAATTCACAATCTCGTTCTCACTCGCAATACTAGACATAAATAGGCACACAGTCGTATTATAATTCGGGAAAAGATCCAAGAACGAGATGGCTATGTCAGAGAATTTGGGGAAGAAAACAGAGAAGTTGGGAGTAAGGGTAACAATTTGCACCCACATATTACCAACGGGGACAAGGCGCATACTTCTTGCAGGCAGTTCTAAACATTTTAGAAGATTTCTAATAGTTTACACATAGCTTTCGATTTGTAAAGCGTAAGTCAATATATAGTAACTTTAAATTAACTTGTTGCAAAAAATTTATGTAAAAATTGTACACTAGTCTGGAGTAATCTGAAAGTGTACAGAGTATAAAAAGTATTTATTTTAATTTAAAATCAAGTGCATGATACTAAATTCAAGCTATCAGGTATCCTAATGATTTTTTCTTGAAGATCAGTTTATCAATATTGTGGTGCATGACAAGTAGACTTCAGCTTCCCTGTACAGCTTGACAAAGTTATTTTAACAACGGATCCATAATGTATTTCCAATGCTGTCATCTTCTTTTTGTTTCAAATAACGTTCATAAACGATGAACCAGAGATCATTAAACATTACGAGTTGCAAAGAAATATGGAAATTGCACGCAATATCACTTGAACGAATCTAACACAAAAACGTAAAAAAGAAGATGCCTTAAATTGCCCTGAACAATGCAATTTGCAGCTACTAACCTCGAAATTATATATGTGGATTTTCGTATCCTGTTCTGGCAGACTTAATACATTCTCATATTTCTCTTCTTGCTTCATTTCTCCATCGTTTGTTGAACACACTTCGTTATTCTCACTTTCATTGGCGTCGGTTAAAGCCTTTTGCAAATAGTCAACGATTTCTATCGATGAAACAGTCTCGTCGTAAGATAACGTCTTTACAAACGGATCTCCACTTTCCTCAATTTTTGTTTCAGTTGAACTGCAGGACTGTAAAACAAAAATAAGGTATCTAAATTATAGTGCAGTAATACATTGTTATGGTCTCACGTTATGTAATTACATGAATATTTTTGTTATAAATCCGAAAAATAATTATTTTGTACAATTTTAAAGTTTTATGCAGTCTCCTAATGCTTGCTACTGTTATACTATAATGTTGAAAAGTTGCTCAACAGGCGCTACAACAGCTATCAATTTTTCAAGGTTATCAGCAAGAATAGTGATAATTACGGAAGATGAATTGGTAAATTACGGTTATTGTTAATTAATTACGCATACTGTATTTTTCTAAGAAGTAATTGAAGATGTTTTCAAGACGCATTTGTTATAATTTAAACTGCAAAGATGTACGATGTAATAAGTTATACTAATGATGAAACAAGATTTCAACAGTTGACCAGTAGTCCATCCGAGGGCCCTGCGGGCCTCTGTTAACATTAATTGCACAAGCCAGACGTAAATTTTGATTTTCTATTGTAATGGTGTTATATTCAAACATCGTCTTTTTCTTTATATGTAACCCTAGAGGGGTCCTTCTGATGTGCAACACTTTAGGTTTGGATCCTATAATCCTTCCCCCGACGAAGCAGCGGGTAAATCCTACATCTGCTAGGTGTATATTGGCTAAATCGTTCTATGTTCAAGCATCTCATTTCTCTTCTCTGCTGGTGATACTACTACTACCCATATACGGAACCATTTCAACATGGTTCCCAGTTAGTAAAGTAAAAACGTTTCTTATAGCTTTGAAGTACCTATATACAAAATTAGAATCTTAAAGCTCGAGCTGATTAAACGAACTTAGTCTCAGCTTCAAATCTATTTTTGATGCAATTTACTTATTTACAATTCGTTCCCAGTTTTGAAATTCATGAATGTGGTAAGAAATACGTAAGGGCATTATTCTTATGAAGAAAAAAATTGCAAAAACACTATGGATTCTGCCAAAATTTTTACAAGCCCAGCTACAATCTGTAAAAGAGGGTCAGGGCTCAGCATCCTCAGTAAGCAGTTATAAGGGATACTTGTGAATGAATATAAATACTGTATATTAGAAAGTTGGTACATGCAAAATATGGAATCTGATACCCTAGATGAATCTAAACATTTTAAATGTTTAAAATACAATATGCATATTATTATAAACTGTATTATCAACAAAATTCCTTTATCTTTCAAAGTTTAGTTTCTTTTTGAACGTTAGATATATAAAACTGTCACGACCTTTCCCAAGTTACATTAATTCAACCGTAATTTTAGGAAATTGTGAATGATCAATAGTAAGTAGCTGAGAAACATACGTAATTTAAATAATTTGTACGGTTAATGAAATACATTAGTAGGGTGTTTTTGTAGTCATTATTATCAATTACAACAAATATTCCTTTTCGTAATTGTAAGTAAATGAAGTGTGTTAAAAGAAAGTTAAGAATTGAAAGCTAGAAAATATTTAACTAACTTAGTGATTTTAAATGCTATTTATCCCCTAATATCAACGCATAGACCGATAAAATTGTATTGGCTTATCGCGACATGAATATATGGAGCTCATTTCAAATTACGGTCTTCAATGCCAAAGTAACTCTTCTTTAAGACCAAGGACAGTACACATATGCACTAACAATTCGGACAAACAATACATATCTGTAGTAAAAACACAAGTGAAAAATCCAAAGACTGCGTAGCTATTTTTGAATGCAGGCTATTTTACAAAAAGTGGCAAGTATTACCATGAAATATATAATGGGTAATATATATTCCAGCTGAAATTAACACATTTTAACAAAATTCAACCTCACCATATCAGATTTCTACGAATTTTGGTTTACTGCTAGAATATTAGCATTTGTTTCCGGATTTTCATGACGCAGTGCTTTATGTTCTATGAAAGTTCTGTGAACAGTCAAATGTTTCGTGTTTTTAGCTCACATAATTACTTATTATTTAGCAATGGTTGCTGCTAGAAAGCTCGGAGATAGCTCATTTTAAACTTGTTGTAAGCTTTCATTGGTATCATACTTGACAGGATTTCACAAAATTTTCTACCCCGAGATTATGAAACTTGACTTTCCAAAATCGGACATCCCGAAATTAAAATCTTATATGTTGGTCATAGCTCCTTACAATTAGCATGAAAATTGTAATTTGGGACGATAATAAGGATCGTGAGGAAGGCAATACCGGTACACATTAAGATAAAAAACTTATGGTAAACTTTGTATTTTTTATGGCTATTTTAGTAATTAATGACTTCGACCCGTTTCTAACTGGTAAGTTTCTAAAGTTCACAAACATCTTTGCCCATGTCGGGATTCGAACCAGGAACACTTGAGTTCCAAAACTTGCGCCTCAGTGCGAAGCGTTATAGAGGTTGGCTCCGTATTAATAATATGAATTATTCATGGCTTTTAGAGTTAGGCATCTATGGTTCAGGCTCGGACAGGAGAGGGGAGGATACAGTAAAAAGTCGGCTTGGGTTTAGCTTCAATATACCAACCGAATATTTGTTTCGTGCGAAAAACGAGAAATCATAGGTTCACGTTAATAATATCATTAATTATTGGAACCGGGTACCTCGATTTTGGAACCGGGAGTAGGATTGGTATCCTGGAATTTGAAACTGAAGATTCATTTCTGACACTTGGAACCGAGTGCTTGGACTTAAATCCTGAAACCAGGTACCAGGATACGGCACTCAGTTCCAAGAATCCTATCCGATCCGTAAGTTTCTATTTCCAAGATACGAATCAGGGTCCCGGTTCCAATATTACGTGTCGAACAGGATCCATTTGTTCATTCATATGATGTACCTGTTCATAATAAACTTAAAGTGGACCTAGGGTTATTCCCCGGTCACACCAGCCAAAAATCGAGTTGCTACCTTGAGTTTAAGTTCTGACCAATTTCTTACTCCAACCTTTCACCTACCATATCACAGTCTGAGCCACAGATGACTAATGCTAGAGATAGATAATGCAGATTCTCAATGTGGACCGTTATTGGCTTTTCCTCCGCAAGCATATAACGAAAATATTTTATATTTCACGATCCTAATATACCAACATATAAGAATTTTCTGGAAAATTTCGAGATGTCCGATTTTTAGAAAAATAAATTTCATAATTTTCCGGATTTTTAGAAAAATAAATTTCATAATTTTCCGGATATAATTTTGTGCAACACTGTCATGTATCATACCAAATGAAAGCTTGTTATAAGAGCTTTAAAATGAGTTCTCTTGCAGAGACCACTGCTGAGGAATATATAATTTTATAATCTAAAAGCACGGAATATTTTATTTTTATGTTTTGATAGAAGAAAAACCAATGCGTCAAAAATTTTGAAGAAAAATAATATTCTCAACGGTACTAGCAATAAACCAAAAGTCATAGAAATCTGAGATGGTGAGGTAGACAAGGTGTGTTGAATTGACAGAGAATACAGGGGGAAAATGAGTGCTGTATATAGAAAATCGTTATTCAGGTCCTAAATTATACGTACGTCTACTGGAAACTCTTCTTCATGCCCACAAACAAAAAAGGGTAAGAAAATCCGGTGTACATAAATAAAAGGGTATTGAGAAGAAAGCGAGCACGGTATGAGTACAAATTTTGCTCTTATTTGACGGATAAAAGAAACAAAAAAGAGACATCTGTTAGTGTGTCCGGATATATAAACCAAATATGCGTACATCTGGAATATCGAGGCGAAAGTACAAGTAACGATCTAAAAGTATTTGTAAGAAATATTGGTGCAGCATTAATTCCCTGTACAGTATGTCTAAGAATGGAAACTGTTTCTCAATTTGGGCCTCATTTAAATTCTCGCAGTTCTAGATCATTGGTACTTGCAAATTAATAAATCTATACAAAGCACATGTTTGACTTTTAAGAGGTATTGATGAGTGAGAAAGTTAATTTCTAAGGAATATCTCGAGATTTAGTTTAATCATTTCCCCATTCCAGTGGAGGCATACATCCGGAGAAAAGCATTATCGCGGAAACTACACTAGTTTCTGTTGATTCTGATGGCGGGATGCGCAATCTGAGGTAGGGATGGTTAATTCCATCCGGATTTTGGATTTTTTAAATTAGAAATTTTTCCTTTAGGCAACTTTTGGCTTTGACCGGGATATTGTATCTGCATCCAGAAGAATTTAAAATTATATTAATATTTGAAAGCATGTAATAACAAGAATATATAAATATCTTTGAAGCTCAACCTTTTAAATTTTCTTCCAGTGCAATGCATACCATAAAGCTTTTGTATGATCCATCTTCATATGACTATCGAAACACAAAGTCATTCAAATTTTTCTTACAAGAAAACCAAACTACCTTCATTTCTAATGTTTCATACTAGACTACAATTTTCTTGTGTGGAATTTAACGTAATATTGACTTGCTTGAAAATAGGACGATTTGTGTGTTTATATTTTATAATCGCAGGAAACTAAAATTTGACAAAACAGAGACAGACAGTAACTGTAGAAAAAGTAACTTTAAAATTGGCGTAAAAAGAAACAGAAATAAAACTGAACTTTAACTGATATATTGGAAAGAATCAGACATGAACTTCATCCTACGGAGGCTTTTTAATAAAGTAATAAAGGCGAGTTACAAAAACGTTCATACGCGGGAAAGCGATGAACAAGGAAGGAACAACGAAGGAACTAACTAAAATTGCCATAAAAATATAACATTCCTATGAGTGTGAAGTTTCAGACGACATGTGATATAGATACGGTAAATGTTCACAACTGAAAATCTACAAACAAACAAAGACAGTACTTCGTTACTACCTGAATAAAATAACTACCTGTTGTTCGTCGATTGAAATTTGCAAGTGTATACTAGGGAATTATCTGTATCCAGAATAAAGAAATTACACTGACTTAAAAAATTCCGTAAGATCCTAGCAATGCAAATACTCTCGCAGTTCAATCTTCCTAGTTTATCACCAAACGAATACACATAACATAACGATATGTTTTATGTAAGTGCTATTTTTTGCACAGGAAAAAAATTAGGAAAATCATTACAATTTTACAGTAAAATTACACATGGTTCGGTAGTGTACGTGTTCAGATGGCGTAATTAGATACATGGGCTTTCAACTTAATTTTGAGTACATATAAAATCCCTTTACCACAACGCAAACCAATCCCGAAGGATCGGTTACAGTAGCTTTGTATAGATATAACTTAATCAAATATCTTATGAAACCAAAATTAATATTTTCTGGAAATTTAATATATTGAAATATAAATTAATAAAGAAATGTATTTCTGTATATCTCACTTCAAAACAGATAACATCAATACAAAATAAATTGATTAAAATGTTAAATAATTTAAATATTAGACTTACCTTATAAGTGGCATCAACCTTCTCCTCTTTTATATCCATTGATCCTTGTATAGCTTTAAAAACGTGCGCATTTGTATCATAGGAAGCCATGACTGGTATATGTTTAAATAAATTCACCACAATCAGTATAATATGTCTAATATCCGTTTCACACCATCATTTGGAAAGATTCTACAAAACTGTAATTTCGTAGCTCACCCAGTGCCATGCACCGAAGGACTTTTTATCTTTAAAATTGTTGTTTAAGTATTTTGTAAATGAAAGACATGTTGATATCTAAAATTAAAACATGGAAGTTAGATTTTATAAGTAATTAATTTTACTATTATTATATAAACAAAATAGATATGATTACGAGATATATCAACTAGTTTTCTTATGACGAGAAAGATGAAACCCAATTTATTTAGAAACTGTATTTAATATCAGTATCTCTCTCGTAGTAACTGGATCATATTTTCTGATTATTGAAGTTCAAGAACTGTTGAAATCCACCACATCTGGGCATTATGAAGGTTTATTCAAGACGAAAATTAACGATTGCCCCTAGAGTGTCTTGTCTGATCGTAGAATGCAATAAATGAAATACCACTTAAAACTGCAGGTATGCTCTTATCACTTAGGTTCCAATTATAAAATATGCTTAGCAAAATTAGACGTATCGTTAACTATACACTATAGAGAAAAGGGAAAATATATCTGTACCGAAAATTTCATCCCAACTAGAGACTTCAGTATGGCCACGAGCGTGTTCATTTGTTCAAGAGTGGAATGTTGACCGATTTCCTGTCCTTTAGAAACACACAATTACGTTTACTACTTTAGTAACAACACAATTTATCTCAAGTAGTCAGGTACTAGGAAGAAGCATTTATTCAGATGAATATTTCGTAAATATATGTAAACAGCACGTACTATTACAGAAAATGTGAATATTTAGGAACTATTTTCTAAATTTCAGGATAAGTTCCAAATGTATGCTAGTAATAATTAATGTGGAATATTCAAAATGGTTTCTCTGGGTCTGTTAAATGTTGCTAGATAAACTAAAGCATGAGATCCAATTTAAAGAGAAAAATTAATTATTCATATCAGACTCGTAGTGGGCCGGTGGTAGTAATACTGATATTTCAGTATAAAACACAAACATGTGTCCACAATTATTCTCTATGTTCATACTCATTTATTTTTACCACAGAAATAGGAAAGGAACGCACCTCTTGATACACTCTTAAGAAAGTACTTATATAGACCCAGAACGTTCACAATCGTTGTACGAACCTTCTCGTTCCACTCTGGTCTGAGATCATTTGGGGATTTGTGTGTCACCAGAAGCAATTCAGGTTGTGAATGGATGGCTGAAGATTACCAATTAATTCAATACTTAGTGCAAATCTAATTGAACCAATAACAATGAATGTGCATATTCCGTGTGTTAGATCAAATAAACTTGCGGCTAAAACGACATGTGTACTTAGCTCACTCAGAAACGAAGTGATACATTTAAAATTTAAGACTCCATTTTGCTAGGACGAGGATACCTTTTCTCCTGAAATCATTCTGCAGGAAATTCAACACCTCAAACAACTGTTATAAGTGCAGCTATAAAAGGGCCTAGAAACGAACTAAAACAACTTTCGTTATATCCTTACAACTGCAGGCGATAACAACGTATATTTACTTGAATTACGTGCAAATCCTATTGTTAGTCAGATATAAGATTATCATATCAATCGAAATACATCATTTAACTAAGGTTTATTTCTAATTTCTTTGGGATTATGTGTCCTCTTTAGGTGGTAAAATCGGTCCTTTGACCAAGCAAAGATTTGATCTTTGACTTTAATTCACAAATAATACAGGTCTTACTTGGCTTTTCAAAGTTCTAATTAGGATATTTATTCAAGAATAGTACAAACTTAAGGATATCGACGGAATACACGAATATAAATTCAAGCGGCGTCTAGTCCGGAGCTGTTCATATAAGCCACCACCAGACTTATATTTATTGTCAGTATTGACACCCTCAATATTCTAACTTAAACGTCCCTAAAATATTCAATTCCTGGGAATTTCTTTTGAAAACTCCATATAAAACCTCATCAGAATATTCTTCACTTTTCCTTGAGAATACATGTTTATATTAGCCATATTTATCTACTTCGAGGCAATACAGGATTGGAGATGCTAAATTGAAGTGAAAAAGTGTTTGTGAAACGACCAAAAAGTGTATTATGTGTGCTTTGTATATTGAACTAGAAATATGGTTCAAAAAGATAAATGAAAACCTAATTAATTAATTGATTAAACAAGTAATATGATTAGTAATTGCAAGGGAATTATTCGACAATTAATATTTTCAATTAGTACATCATATAAACATTTAAAATACTGTTAGGAGTATCGTTTGTTACGTAGGTGGATTGCACAATATACTTTAATTCACTCAAAACAAGATGACCAAGAATACAAACGTTACAGTTCACAGAAACCCAAGTCCTTTCTCCCACGTCCTACCGTTTGACGCACACGTTCTCTTGGTAACCTTTGGAATTTTATGTAAAACCCTCGATCACCGTTAGAAACAAATCCCTCTAGATTTACACTATTAAATTCCTCAACGTGCAGGATACAGTTATCACCACTTAGGAATCTCCAGTCAAAATTTTCATAATTTTATCACACTGATGAAAAATCGCCCCTTACTGGATCCGGAGCATTTTTCAAGCACATATAAGCATAACACATGTTTAACTATTCAAAAACATTCTGCGCATTTTAGTTTCATTGGTGAATATAACTGAAAACTTACGAAATGTCATTGGGTACTCTAAGTAATGGTGCCCTGATAAGGATCATCAAATGTAATTTTCAGCATTTTAATAAAAACACATTCTATATAGCGCACGTAAATTGATGGACCACTTGTGTAAACTGAAAGTTCTAACTAATTAATAAATTTACCTAAATGAAAAAGTAAGTATCAACTTATGTAGGCCTATAAGTATGTCTCTGCAGAAAAGAACAAACAACTATTTATAAACAATTAAATCTTGTAATTAAATAATCTTTCACATATTTCCACATAGCAAAATGACGTCCCAGGGATATCTGACGGATCTCCTGGCAGGATATCGGACGTCCGTAGGACGTCCTGTTTTAGTCCCGTTTACATCCATGGGACGTATAGTTATAATTAATCCTTCGTATCACTATACGAAGGCATATCCTTCTTATAGTTATAATTATTTAAATAATAATAATAGTAAGGTCGATTTAATTTATAGAAATTCCAGGTAGGTAATCCCGCACGGCTTTCCGGGGGACATCCAGGGGACCTCCACACGGGATGAACTGTTTGTATTTCCCACAGAGTTATCCCACGGACGTCCTTAGGATAACGCTATGGGAGCAGGACCATTCTGACGTTAATGGGATCTAAACGGGACGTACTCTGCTATGTGGGTCTTAACTTCAGCAGAAATCGTGCTCCTAGTGTTCTAAGGCCGGGAAAAAACAGGAAATATTTGGGAAAAGATGAACAATTTGTTTGTTTTTTTCCGCGAAGCAAAAACACCGTTGTTTTATTGACGAAATATTTTTTCTTTATCACCACGAATATTCCCTAAGTAGGAAATATTTTGTAGTTTTCACCAAAGTATAGTTAATGGTTTAGCGAATGTAATGTATCTCAAAGCCCTTCTAACTTTTAAACTATTCGTAAATCCTTAACAGAAATTTAAGGGGTTCACTCAGCCATGATACTGTTGCCATTCTGTCCTGGATTATGACCATATAAGCTACTGTAAATTCCAGTGAGCATATGACAAAAATTTGGTTGGCATTATTACACAATAAAAATAAAAGTGATAGTAATTATTTTTTACAATAGTAAAGATATAGAAATGTTTTACATTTTCGGAATTGTTGCGCAATCAATA